>BQNB010031259.1:19959-54136 GCA_026074375.1 Tanacetum coccineum
ACTATGTATTGTGTGTGCGATTAACCTCAATACAAGACCCCTCTTGTGTTTGGTATCATTATAACACTTTATTTTCAATATAATGCATTTTAGACATTCTCTATTGTTGACACCATTGTGTTGTGATGTTACCCATGACGTTACGCCTCGTGTTTCCGCCTTGGCGGGGTGTGACAGATTGGTATCAGATCCAATGGTTATAGAGTAGTAGGTGGTTGAACCTAGACTATAACCTAGGATCCCTTCATATAGTTTCATATTATGATCTATGTGTTTAGCTGTAACACCCCCAAAAACGGGTCGCAGCGGAATATGGGTTTGTGAGCGTTACTTCATAATATCATTGCTCAAGTCATGAGAGAACGACCTCTAACTGTGTCGTTTGAAAGGAAATCTTGTATTATTTAGACTCCAATGCATATCACATAAGCCAAACATCTAATTCACCTGAGAAAAACATGCTTAAAAGTGTCAACATAAAGTTGGTGAGTTCATAGGTTTGTTTAAGTATAAATGTTGAACCATAGTTTTGTAAGGTATGCATGACCATTTAAATCCCCAAATAGTCACAAAATATAAGTATAGTTGGATACCCATTGTTCAAAGTAGGTATTGCCACTTTATTCAAGGCAACGTAAATGTACAAGTGTATGTAAAACCATGATTATGATTACTCTAAGTTCATGAAACCGCTGCTTAGACTTGTATGCCACTTTATTCAAGGCACCATAATTGTTTAAGTGTGTGTGTGTGTGCTTTGCTCTGACATGATATAACGTTCGTTGCCTGATGATAGCTAATCACCCGAATGGGACTGTTACACCTGAATAGATATATTTCATAACATTCGCGCTCAGCCTTAGGTATTTCACAGTTCAATCCGCTTAAGCTAATCCGTAATCATTTCAAAAGTAAAGTATGTATTTGTGACCAAAAATGAAGTCAAATAATGTATCCCATAGCGAGCCATGTAAATGAGTATGTAAACCAATTTGTAATCAACCATGTAAATGCATTTGCAAACAAGCATGTTCTCACTCTAAAACGTATGTAAAATAAGTAAAACATGGGGCTATAAACTCACCTCGAGTGGATGAGTTAACAAGATAAATCACAGAAAATGCATCACGAATACGCCGAATGCAACCTAATCAATTATAGGTCGTATGAGTACTAAGTACTTTGAATAACTACTACCATATATAATTCTATATAGCTACATCACCATCTAATTGTGTTTGTGAAATATCATTTAAGTTACGTTTGATAAATGATAACCGTGTTCGTACTCGTATAATCGAACAAATAATTCAATCGTCTTTGTAAAATAATAATTATAAAGTTTAATACATGTATAAATATTATATAAATGATTCTAAAATGTTTCGCAAAAATTATATTAAAAACGAACCAACACTATTCACGTCAGGAAATAGTGTACAAGTAGGATATAGTGCATAACTTTCTCGTTTTAAGCCCGTTTGGTATGTTTCTTACGTCCACGCTTTCGTATTAAGATGACGTATCAAAATATTACATTTTCATATTTCGAGGTTACTGATGAACAGTACTTTTACTATTCATAACAGTTTATAAAATTAGTCGTTGTAAACTCGTAAACGTCGTAGTTTATTCGTTTTAGCTCCATTTTTAGTGATTCTTTCGAGCACGTCTTTGTTATTAAAAGTTATATCATATTAATGATGTTTTCAAAATGTTATTTACTGATGTGAATAGTAACTTTTATAAAAATGGTTTTATAAAAGTATTTATTGTCGTAAACTCGCGAAATTCATAACTCTTTCGTTATTGATTGAAAAATTACGATTCTTATTGTTTTGGAATCCCAAAAATATGTACAACCTGTTAAAAATAATAAACCTTTTATATCAGAAGTATTTGATAACTTGTTTTTATAAAATTTACTTTTATAAACCCGGTATTAACGTAAAACGTATATTTGCCGTATCTTTTTCGTTATAAGGCGGTTTTTCGAGTTCTTTACATATTTGGAATCGTCATGGGATGTATTATTTTATAAAAACCTCAAACCCACTGTTTTGAAATCGAATTAAAACAGCCTCTTTACATCTTTTATATAGTTAATTATATATACTTATTTTATATACTTCAACTTCATGAATTACCACAAGTTTTCCAATACTTTTTATATACTATGTCTTACATATAATAGTGTTCATAGTCCATATTTTGTCCACATGATAACAAGATTAACAAGGCTTTTAAATCATAACCTTTCTTAAGTAACTTTTACTTACTAGTTTACACATATACATTTTATACTTAAACCAACATGATACCATACTTATTATCCCATTATAACATGTTATTACCAACCATGTAACATATGAAAAAGTGTACAAAATCATGCTTACAAGCAAAAGTTCATTTCACATGTTAAAAAGTATCCTAATGGTGATTTTGCTACATAGAACATATATATACATAAAATGATAAATGTAAGGTTATAAAGAGTTTTAGATAACCTTATAATGATGTAATATGGTAGACCACAATATCTAAACCCTTGTTTAGATATAAAACCAAAGCTTGCAAAGCTTAGAAAACCCTAATCCAATATGAAACCCTAATTTCTCTTTTCCTTTGATAAACCTTCTTAATCAACCAACCAAGCTTCCAAACCTTCTTGTATCACCTTAGATATGATCTTAGTTACTTGTATAAGTGGTAAAATAAGTTGTATGAATTATTTGTGGTGTGTGGTTTTCTTGCCGTGGCTATGTAAGGAAAAGGGAGAGAAAAAGATGATTTTTCTTAAGTGTTTTGTGTTGTGTGTTATTACTTGAAGTATAGGAGTGATATATATGTATAAGGACTAGTCAAAGTAGTAAAACAAAGACCAAACTATGAATGGGAGGGGGGGTTTAGGCGTTGGAAATCACAAGGAAACAAGGGGAGTGAAATAAGGATGACTAGTGGTCAAAATCACTAGTCATGGACTAACTCTTGCATCTTGTGTCCTTTGGTTCCCTAAGATGGGAATTAACCCATGAAATTAAGGAATGACAAGACCATTTTATCATATCTTGAATCAAAAATGAAAGTATACTTGCATAAAAGAAAGTATAAGTTGTAATGTGTAAGTTGTAGTTTCTTTTATTAACTGTAAGACTTGAAATTTGTATGCCTTGGTTTGTTTCTTTATATATGGGACGTCCCCATATATATATGTGGGTAAAGTTTTATAAACTTTGGGCATCGGGTATAAACCTGGGTATTTGTTGAAGCGTAGAAAAGTTTTGGTGGTTCCGGGTATGCCTAAACGTATTTTATCGCGAAACGTAAACTTTTTACGTAACCAATAAAAATAAAATGAACAAAGATAATAATTTACCTCCAAATGTTATTTAACACACTTGATTGATGTAAATCACTTTAATTGTTTGATGCCCGTTATCATAGAAATGAATCATTATTTAGCTTACGCGATTTAAATTATCGATTACGAATTAAAGCAAAGCGTACAATACTAAAAATCAAGTGAATTTATTGACGCTGTAAATGACCCTAAAACATGAGGTGTTATAGTCTCCCCTCATTAAGTGAGCCTTATCCTCAAGGCTTAAGACGCGTCATTTGACGACGGTGCGGTCTTTGTGAAGATATGTGGGTATTTCTCCCTGAATTGGTCTTCACGTTACCATGTGATCTTAGGACCCTCCTTGGGAGTTCTCCAGTTCGTAACCTTGTCCTAATGATATACGGGCTTCGCCTTCAAACCCCACCCCTCCCACCCCCTTTAAACTTCCTATTCGGTGATCCTTACAGTGTTTCCTCGACCAAACTGAAGCATTGCCATTAATATGAAGTCCATCTATACGGACGGCTATCGGTTGTCGGCATAGCACTTTTTAGGTTTGATACCATGAAATGTTTTGTGTAACCGATTAGATCCTTCTGGAAGCTCAAGCTTGTAAGCAACCTCTCCAACCTTTTCTAACACCTTGAAGGTCCAACATACCTAAGGTTTAACTTCCCCCGTTTGCCAAAACATACGACCCCTTTCAAGGCGAAACTTTAAGCATAACTTTATCCCCGACTTAGAATTCCATCAGTTTACACTTTAGATTGGCGTAACTCTTTTGCCTATCATGGGTGGCTTGCATCCTTTGCTTGATCTGGATGATCTTCTCTGTTGTTTCTTGAACTATGTCTGGACCAGTGAGTTGCACTTCTCCATCCTCGGCCCAACAAACAGGTGAACGAAACTTTCGACCGTAAAGTGCTTCAAATGGTGCAGCCTTAATGCTAGTGTGGTAACTATTGTTTATAGTATAACTCGGGACTAAATGGAAAATGGTTACCCATCCCTTCAAAGTCGGATGCAAAGCACACATCATATCCTTGAGAGTTTGAATAGTCCTCTAGCTTTGCCCATCAGTTTGTGGATGGTACGCGGTACACATATCCAGACTAGTACCCAAAGCATTCTGAAGTGACTTCCAGAAATTGGATGCGAACCTCAGATCGCGATCACAAATGATTAAAAGAGGTATTCCATGCCTAGTAACAACTTTTAGGACATTCTTACATGTTTATCATAGATCAGTTCTTCATTGGTACTATGTTTGCAGACTTAAGTGAGTGTCATCTATCACCCTCTATAATGGTTTCGTAGCCTTACGACCGACATTTATGGGAAGCTTCGTGACAAAATCTATAGTGATGTTTGTCCCACTTCCATTGATGGAATATCGGGTCATTTACTACAATTTTGATGGCCTTTGTGGTTCAGCATTGCCTTTAGCACAAGGATAAGCATTTGGCTGACATAGGTGGCGATGGTCGGCTTCATATTAGGCCACAACGATAGCTTCTTCCTATCTTGTTACATCTGTCAGAACCTGGTATGAATAGATTATTTGACTTTGTGGGGCTCGTTTGCATGATCAAAGTCACTATATCACCTTAACATGGCAGAACCCAACTCCTGCCATTTTAAGCATAAAGTTCCATTGGTGTGGGTTCTACATTTTCTGTTCTAAAGTTTCTCTTGATCCTTCGAATTTTCAACCCAACATGCCTCCAAAATATCTTCATTCTTTATGTTTTTGGTTTTGTTTGATTATTCAGTTTCCTGAGCATTCAAGATTGTTTGGGGCAAGAGATCAAGCCAATAGTCATGACCTAGGCTCGAACTCTCTAATGGTGGTTCTCGTTCTTTCCTGCTCAAGCGTCGGCAACGACATTGGCTTTCCCCTGGGTTGATAACGCATTTCGCTATAGTATTCTCTAGAGCAACCTCCAACCAATCGTCGTTGTCTCATGTTCAATTCCTTCTAATCTAGTATGTGTTGTAAACTCTTATGATAGTGAACACCGTGCACTTGGTTCCATACAGATAGTGCCTCCAAATTTTGAGAGCGAACACTACTGCTCCAAGTTCCAAATCATGAGTCGTATAGTTCTTCTCATGAATCTTCAGTTGGCGTGATGCATAAGCAATCACCTTTTCTCTTTGCATCAACACAGCGCCTAACCCTTTGATCGAAGCATCACAGTATACGATAAAATCTTCGCTCCTTCTGGTATGGCCAACTAATATTGGTGCACTACCAACTTCTTCTTCAATAGTTGAAAGCTGCTTTTTGCTTGTCGCCCAAAAAATTGACTTCTTTTGAGTAAGCTTGGGCTTTGGTTTTTGGCAGTTCTTCGAAAACCCTTTAATGAATCTTCGGTAATACCTGCATGAACTATAAATGACAGATTCCGTTTGGTGACTCTAGGGAGATGCCCAATCTTTAATGGATTCGATCTTGGCAGTGGATCAGTGAATGCCTTTACTATCAATCACCGTGACCGTGGAACATACTTTAGGAATCTAATAATCCACCACTTAGTAAATTTGGCAACATCATTTCCTTAGAGAAACTCTAGATTAGCTTAAGGTGCTCTTTTGTGTTCTTGCTTGTTCTTTCGAATATATCAGAATATCATCATAAGACAATTACGAATTTATTAGAGTATGGTTTGCCACATCGATTCATACGGTATATAAATCAGGCAAGGTTGTCTTTGTTCAATACCAAATGGCATAACTTGAAAATTATAATTGGCCTCTATAACGATGTTGTTCTAAAAGCGGTCTTCAAACTGGTTTCTTCTCGAACCCTCAGTTGGTTGATAACCGACCTGTCGTCTTCGATGGTAAACACTTGACACTTGCAAGTCTGATCAATTTAAATCAATCAATTCTTGGAGTGGATAACGGTTCTTCACCGTTAGTTTATTCAATTCCGGTAAATCAATGCACATCCTGAATGATCATCTTTCTTCTTGACAACAAGCTGGTAGCTCCCTAAGGTGAGGTATGGTCTTATAAAAGCCTTTGGGCGGATAGCTCTTTCAGTTGCTCGGACATACTCTTTCATTTCGAAGGCGCCAATCGATAAGGTGCCACGTGATATAGGTGCTAGCACAAGTACTAAATCAATTTGAAACTCCACTTGTCGAGTCGGAGGAAAAGACCCGGCAAGTCTTCAGGAAATACTTTGGGAAAATCTTGAACAATGGGTACATCCTCAAGTCGCTTCTCCTTTGACTTGTCTTCCGCCTTCTTCGTGGTAACATGTGCCAAAAAGACTTGACATCCTTTTAGCAAATATTTCTGAGATTTGGTGCACGAGATGATGTTCAAATGAGTCCCGTTTCCCCGGTTACTCCCGTCACCCCGAACGATTAGAGTTTCATTTCCCCAAGGGATGCGAACAATCTTCTCCGCATAAACAATGATCGCTCTCGGACTTCGCCCTTCCCATCATTCCATTTATAGCGTCAAAAACTATCGCGTTCTACCGTGATTAAGTACTAGTTGAATGGGTGGTTCAGGAAATTTAATGTACAACCCCTAAGGATAGTGTTCAACCTAATTATTCTCCCGTCAGCTAGTTCAATGTCATAATAGTGATCTAAGGTAGATGGCGTGATATCAATTTTGAGCTTAAATGCAGTAAGACACCAATAAGCTCTCTATAGGCAAGTATAACATAAGACAAAACCATAGCGGTTGTTTAGAAGGAACATACCCGTCACGATGTTTGAGTCTGGGTCAGTCCCTGTACGGCCTACTGCATATAACTTAGCTCGGAAGCAATTGTCCATTTCACATGGTTACCACGATTGTTGTTGTTCTTTAGCTTTGGACACTCCCTCTTGAAATGCCCTTGGGCTCCACACTCAAAACAAGTAGGTCTCTGACCCGACCTGGTGCCCCTCTGATTGTTAGCATTGTTGGCATTTACCGTACTCCTACAGTCACAGGCAAAATGGCCAACCTTGTTGTATTTGTAGCATTTTGGAGCACATGGACGTCATGGTGATAATTGCATTTAGCGGCTAGGGGTTTAGATCCGTTTGGTTTCTTCACTCACCAGTTCTGTAGTGTAGGCATCCGACCAGTGTTCGCCTCTTGTTTGTTGGTTGTTGGTTCTGAGTGTTCTTGAGGTGTCCTCAAACTTCCTTGTTACTCTTGTACTGGCGGTTCAGCAATAAGTGACGGATTTTTTATCCTTAGCTCGGTTGCGATTTCAACTGCGTCTTGCATTGTCTTTGGTTTAGACGCTACTACACTCCCTAATCATTGTCAAGGAAGGGCCACCGAACTATTTTTTAATTTTATCAGATTTTTCGGGGACACATCTCAGCAATCCAAAGCCAATTCCGTAAAAGGTTGGGTATAACTTGTCAAGTCATTTACCCTTCACATTCAGATCCCCAAATTTACAGTTCCAGTTTCTTGAATTTTCATTTCGAGGACAGTATTTGTCTAGTCATCATTTTATCGAGTTTTTCCAAGGCATTACCGTAAGCGGCATTCATGACCTTGTCTTACATTGTGTTCCTCCGTTAAGGCAACTGAATGGAGGAGTGCAGTTAGCAAACTTGGACTTGATTTTTAGCTGTATGTTATGTTATGGAAAACATGTCTCATTTTGTCAAACATTATGTAAAGTCGGAACTTCTTCCGTGCCTTGAAGGTTTAATGTGTTTAACAATTTGAGAAGTCAGTGTAAGTTTACAATTTCACGAGTAATTCGTTTCTGTCTTCCCAAACACCTCGTTCCTGAAGTATGGTTGTCATTGCCATTTCTGTTTGATATCACGTATGCGGCCAAAGCGGTAGTAGTACCGCACCTTGATCAGTCATTGCCTGAACGCTCGGGCATTAGTTGAAAGATGTGGTCGTTGTTGTTTCTGGATGTTGTTGATTAAGGTTTTCGTTTTGGTGCCATTTTCTTCAATCCTCAAGAAAATATAATACCCGTTGATTTCATAGAATCATAACACGACATGACATATGCACGATAATTAAGTGAGTGATGACAATACACAGTGAAATATACAACTGAATTGTAATTGACAATGATATAACCAAATCAACATTCATTCATAAACAAATTCGATTATAGACATGACATAATACCACCATTCCATATATAATTGGAAAAACATAAATGATTTGGTTCAGATACAAAACGATAACAACGATTAGGTTCAAATAAAATAAAACAACCTAAAGCCTTACTAGCCGGGATTGAACCGTAATATTAGTAGATATATACAAAATATAATAGCATAACATTGATCTCGGGCTCCCTACAGCCTCACTTCGGTAGCTCTGGCTGTGCAGGGTCTTTAGCGGGTCCCTGCTGTCTCTAATAGCTATGTCAATCTGGGGTCTTGATGACTCGTCACTAGCGGTTTGTGACTTAGTGAGCTATACCTACCTCTTGTGGTCTGCCACCAGCATCTTGTAATTTCACCATTGTCTCTACGGTCTGATAGACTTGTAACTTCTAAACTCGACTGCTGAGCTAACAGTGGTACAGTTTGCGACTAGAACCTTTGCACAAGGTAAGGTCACTCGTGTCCATGGATCGTCCCCAAGCCTCTCGAGACATCCTAGCCTACGCCTTCATGAGTCTAGCAGTACGTGCATGTGCACGCCTATCCCTATATAACATGTTGAGCCGACCAGCCATCAGCTGTCGCTTAGCTTGACTATTCATCCAACCTTGTATAATCTATATGTGTCTTGCCTAACCCTATAGTCTCAAAACTCTGGATTAAACTCTGCCACATCGGTAACTACTGGTGTCCCCTGCATGGCCTCAACTATCTCATCCCAAGAGTCGGTGATCCCATATCCAACATCTACCCCCCCCCCCCCCTCACTCTCTAGATCACACCTGATCTCCTATCATTAGTTGGCAACAAAACCTTAGTCCTACCTAAGACCTCCGTGGTCTAGCAGCAGCAGCAGTAGATGATCTCTCTCCGACTCGTATTAGGACAGAGAGATACCTAACCTCTTTTGAGGCTCAGTAAGGTAACTGGGGGTCTGTCCTCCTCTACGGTTAGTAGCGGGTATAAGTAGCAAATGGTTCGGTGATGTGTATGGGGCTAGTATGGGTGAGAGTGATGGTGTCCCTGATGGTGCTGTCAGATGGTAGGTGGATGGTAATAGTAGTAAAATGTGAATGAGATAGTTGGGCCGGCCTCGGCTCTCAGCCGGATCATCGCAGCTCGATAGCCCAACGAACGAATAGGACTAGCAGAGGTGGTGGAGCTGATACAGGTAAGGGTGGTGATAGTGGTAGTGATGGAGATGGTATCAGGGGTAGTGGTGGAAAAGGAATCTGAGGCAGTGGTGATGACCATGGGGAAAGTGGTGATGAAGGTGGAGTAGATATTTGCAAGAAGAGTCTGGCAACTCTGAATCTGACCCAACTGGTGTAGGTACTGAGATGGGGATAGAATACTGCTGTAACCCGTATTGCAGGATGTGTGGTGGTGTGGCCGCAGACTCATCAGTCTCAAACGGCTCGGTCTCCTCAGCAGATGTGGCCTGATCAATAGCTGGTAAAGCAACAGCTGTAGAGTCGGCATGAGCTAGGTGCTCCTCCTCCTCCTCGTTATCAGCCTCAATATCAACCTCCTCATCTCCTCATCATCAGATGGTTCATCCTCACATCGCAATCATTGCCTCCTGTTAACAGGATATTCGAGGATCGCTTCATCATGGTCTCGCGTCGTCATCTCCTACCGGATCCACCTGCGGATAGGACTTCGGGACTTATAGCCTGAGATTTAGCAATAGGTGAGGTCTAGCAGGTACGGCAATGGATGCTCCTCGCTGGGGCGTATCTTAATTCCTTCGGTGGCATTATATACTTCCGGATAAAGCGGCTCGTGGAAACAAAGTCTGGTGAGTTATGGTGGTGACCTGGTGTGGCTCTCGGGCCAGGTATGTAGTATGGTGATGGTGGGGCCTATAAAGCGACCTTCCACATTGGGTTTAATCTAGCATCCAGGGCAGTCCGATCTCGTGCCTCAGGTCAACAACTCCTGGCGGATATCCATATCTATAACCCTCCATCATGGGCTGGATAACAACAGTGTATGTTAACTGTGGAATCCTTCAAATATCGACATGACTGGTATCTGAAAATCCAAAATAGCTTATATTAGTATTTAATATAGACTTTATAGTAATATAAATTTATATCTAACATGTATAATCAAAATCATGAATGCATCAATATAGTCACAACAAACACTAATGCAAAAAACTCGTGTATTGTATGTATGTATGTTGTCCGTGAAAAATCCCTTTGTATGAATGCAATGTTTGAAAACGGTTATAGTCCAGCAAAAAACATTTGATCTGGTTCTCTATAACCTTGGTCTTCGATACACAATTGTAACACCTCCAAAAATAAAGGTCGCTGCGAATAAGGGTCCGGTGGTGTGTTACTTCACTAGTTCAATAACACAAGATATTATATGATACGACCAAAAGTGTTTTAAAAACGATACATTGGATTTAACAATGTATTTGTTCCTAAGCCGAGCTTCACATTAGTACGCTGTAAACACCCCAAAATTTGGGTTACAACGGAATGTTGATTCCGAAAGGGCTTACTTCATAGATCAATTGCAACAGATAAGAGAAAGACCACTAAACGTGTGGTTTTAAAAAAAAAAGTACATTGGATTTGAACCCAAACAATACTTGTCATTACATAAGCTCATGGCTTTAAAATTGTTGGACAATCAAAAGTAAAGATATTTCGGTTTATTACAAAATATCCCAAATAGTATAATTCCCTAATCTTTAGTACTGACTGTTCCAAAGAGTAATCCCCAATGTATATTGGCACCTCAGTGTTTATTGACCTGAGAAAAAACATGCTTAAAGTTAACTCATAAAGTTGGTGAATTCATTGGTTTATTGTAAATCTATTATAGGACCGCAAGATTTCCAGTGTTATGATTAAGCAACATTTGTACAAAACATATAAAAGTAATTACGGTTTCTATAGCTCATGGACACCGAGGTCGACGTATATTGGATGCAATAAATTGCCAATATATGCCCCCTGATTTGATGTTCTACCCGCAACATCCTCAAGTAGGAATATGGTATTCGTTTGTTGTTACGGCTGACCGGCACAGTGAGCGCTACTCACCCAAACAGGGACCGTCATCCAAATAGATTATTGATAACATTCGCGCCCCAATCTAGCAAAGTGACAGTTCATGTTAATTAGGGCGTCAGCTGGGTTATCGCTACTTAGGCAAACTCGTAATCATGGTATAAAATGTACACTTGCGTCCAATTTGTAAAACAAAACATGTTCTCACCACAACAATGTAAATCATTTAAAATAATTATAAAACATGGGGCTATGAACTCACCTTAGTAAATAGTCCTCTGAAAATGATAATATATCCAAGTATAGCAATGAATCACACCGTCAAAGACCTAAGTAAATACGGCCAGTCTTAGTCTACAATTTAGGCTAAAGACTCAATGTATAAACTACAATAAATTGCTAGTTTATATATACTGTTATCACTTGTGTGTGGGTGCATTGTTTATTGTATTTGTTTTCTACTTGATGGCTCTTGTGGCAAGGTATACGTTTTCTCACGTTCTTGTATACGTTACAAAGTTATTATTAAAATTTTCCGTATTTATTAAATCGTAGGTTATCTATGCATGGTATCGAATATTAATTCGTTATGATTCACTAAGTGTTTATAAAATCACTTTGTTTATAAAATACCCTTAGGTTTTCCGCAATGACAAAAACAGTCCCTCTAGTTTATGAAAATAGAGTATTTACACTTTAGACCCTTAAGTTTTCACTTGTACACATTTAGTCCTCCAACTTTACAAAATTTACACTTTAGGTCCTTATATGTTTCCAATAGTCCCTAAAGTTTTAGAATGACAAAAACAGTTACCAAAATCTGTTGAATTAGCAGTTTTAAACCACCTTTAGTTTTACATTGACACTTTTAGTCCTAACTTGTAAAATGCATTTTAAGTCGATTAAGTTCTATAGACATTTGGTTTTATAGGCTCCAATAAGCCTTCTCAGCTAGGTAGCTTATAGATTTAAGCGCGGCGTGCTTATTTTGGCTATTGAGGCTTATTGGGCCCTGTTTTAAGGTCATTAAGCTTTTTAATGGTCCAATTTAGTTTCCAATGGTATAAATGAATTTGTATGTTATTAAGTTATAATTATTAGTTTGGCTTTGCTTATTTAATAAGCTCGGGTGAGCTTATTTGAGTTTATGGGGCTCGTTGGCCTAATAACCTTAACTGAATGTTCATAAAAAGACCCATTAGGGTTTCCTTATTGATTCCAACTTGTTTCCTTATCTTGTTTAGTTATTCAGGGTCGTATTTAAGCTGTTGTTTTACATGGTGGCTTATTTCGCAAAAGCATAAGCCTCGGTAATGGGCTTTTGGGCCCATTACGAGTCTGTTTGGAGTCTTTAAGGGTTGTGCTTGGCCCATTAGAGTCCATTGACCTCCCTAGGCCTTATCTATAAGGCTATAATTGTTTAAGCTTCACACATAAGTGTCAGAGCTTATGTGCTTTATGGGCTTTTAATAGTTTGGTATAATGCGCTAACGAGCCCGATAAGGATCGTTTGATGATTTGTTCCATGGGCTTTGGAATAATTCGGTAATTTAGTATTTTATTTAAGGTATACTTGTTTATGTTTTCATAATCTTATAAGCTTTTCTAGTTAACATAAGAGTAAATTGAGTTATAATAAGCTTCGGGTCCACACCCCTTTGGGCTGTTAGGCGGTATTGGCCCAAGCCGTTGAGCACTTGTGTTTTTTTTTTTCCACAAGGACATCGTGGTCCATATGTTTCCCTTTGTAATGTATATGACTCCGAAAACATGTTTCATAAAAGTCTAAAGGTCGGTTGTGTTTAACTTTTATATTTTACGTCGCTATCTTACATGCAAAGCGTTCGTTTAATTAGTTGTATTCGCTTCCCATATAAGTCATAGAGTTGTGTTTTCCTTAAGCGTTTAGTGTGGTTTTCTTATAAACGAATGGTTTTCAAGGTCTTGCTTGTTAACAAGTCACGTTACATGGTTGTCTTTAAATTTTAACACCAACAACAAGTGGTTTATACGCAATTTGCTTTGGTGATAAACACGTACATTCTTTGTATTTACATGCATGAACTTACGCTTAGCAATCATAATATATAAAACATGACCCTTGTATTACTAGTTAAACAAATTAACAGCATAATATAAGTTCAATTCGTTGTTATATGATTTCAATGTGACTTACAAAGGGTCCTAAGGCTTCGTTTTCGAGCGTGTGTGCAAAATGAGGCTACCCACATATGAGACACGACCAAATCAATAAACCAAGCTTTAAAGCTTAGTGTATACCCAATCACTAGCTCGTGTGTTCCCTTATGCACTCGTTATATAACTCTTTGTCGCGTTTGTTGGTTCGAATGAAGTGAATGTGAGGTGTTTGGTTGCGGTCTGAGACCCGAAACAAGTAGAGTGTATGTGTTTAAGTGTTTGTGTCTTGTAAGAGTGAAAAAGGGTAAGAGTGTGTGAGTATTTATAGGCAATTACTTAGTTACACTTCCTAGTCACACAAACTAAACCAAAACCGGCCTAGCTTAGGTGTTTTTGTGGTTTCTTTTTTGAACACATTGTTTTGTTTTTATAAGTCATACTAAGTACATTCTTTATTTGGGGATCATGGTACAAGATTTACCTAGGATATAAGGAAATCTTAATGATTTGTTGTGTGTTTCTTGTGTTTATACAGCTGGCATAGGCAAGAAAAGATGGACCAATGGGTTATTAACCATTGTGTTTAATGAGTTTACTAGGAACATTTTAGGACTAACATTAATTAAAGGAGGTTTGTACTAGTACTTTAGGAATCATTAGGAGATTTGTAAATTGTTTTTGGACCCATAACGGCCCATGTGGGTTATTGTTACACAAAATTTATTTAATTTTTTGTTGTTAAGGCTTTCGTAACCGTTTATCCAAAGAGATATAAATTAAAACTTAGAACTACATTTTAAAAGTGGGTATTGTGTTTGAGATCTAGGTAAGTGTTCCAAATGTATTTTTATTGCGAAAGGTAAACTTTTTTACTGTGACCTAATAAATAAAATACCTAAAGTTAATAATTATCTTCTTTAATAATTATATATTACTTGGTTGGTGTAACACTTAATTTATTTGGTGATCGTTTACACTTAAATGATTTTTCTAGTTTACGGCGTTTTAGCTTAAAAGTTAATTTAAAAGTAATACGCGGCTATTCGGACCAAAATAATAGTGACGAATAATAGGAGTCAAGATAAATGACCTGAAATGAGAATTATGTTACAGTCTCTACCCGTAAAAGAGCTTTGTCACCAAAGCTGTAAGACCTTGTAGTGGATGAGGTTAGCCCGGTTTGTGAGAGTTGTGAGTATTTTGTTTTAAAGTTAAACGATAATCTTTACGTTCCACAGTTGAACTCTCGGACCTCTCCTAGAGTTCTAACGAACCTTAACCAATGGTATCACGGCTTCGCTCGCAATCGTTGGATCTCTGTTCCATGATTTCAAAGGGACTCTTCCACAACTGGAGACTTTATCGTAACGTGAATTCCTTTAACGGCTAAGGACTAAATGATTCGTCAGTGTAAATTTTTCTTAGATTAGTACACATGAAAAGTCATGGTGTGTGAACTCTGCTCAACTCTAGGAGGATCTGTTACGTTCAGGTTGTCGGCAACTTTCCCAACTTTGGCTGCACCTTGAAAGGTCTGTCATATCGCGGGTTTAAATGACCCCACTTACCGTATGTACAACCCACTTTCCAAGGTGTGACCTTGTGCATATCTACTATCCTATACTTCATACTCCATCGGCTTTTGCTTCCGATCAGCGTGCTTTTTTGGCGATCCTTAGTAGCTTGCACCTCTGCTTGATTAGGATAAACTTTTTCGTTGTTTTATGCATCGCACAATTTCAGGACCAGTCAGTATGGCTTCCTCCAATTCGGCACAGCACACAGAGCTGATCGACATTTTTGGCCATTAAAGTGCATCATAAGGTGTCGACCTTTCATGGAAGCGTGATAATTGTTGTTATATTGAAAAACTCGGCTTAAGTGGCAAATGCTTAACCCATCCTTTGCCAAACGATCACGCAAGCAACGTAGCATGCCAGCGAGAGTTTTGGTAGTGAGTAGTTCTTTCGCTAATTGGTGACGGTTTGACTGGATGCTATGCATTGTGCTACATACTTACATCTGTACCCGCAAAGCTTTCTGAAATGATTACTAGAAATTGGATTGTCATCTCCTATCTACCGATCACAGATGATAATCGAAGCAGTTATCCCCATGTCTTGCCACTATCCTGTTCAAAGTACAACTTGCTAACTTGTATAATGGATCTTTCTCCTTATTGGCAAGAAGGATGCAGATTTCGTATCGTCGATCCATAATCCTCTAGTTGGTTTTTTTTATTGTTACGAAACCTGTGACGATCATAGAAGCTTTGGTGATAAAATCCATCATGATATTATTCCCCACTTTTACTCGGGTATTGTTGGTTGTAATCAACAGTCCTGAAGGCTCTTTGGTGTTTGGCTCTTACCCTCGCTCGTGTTCAAGACACTAACTAACATATTGTGGCTCGATTTGTCATATCCTTCGCAAGTTGGGCCTCACCTATTATAGTTTTTAGCATACTTGGTACTTCTTTTCGGAACCTGGATGGTTAGAGTTTTTGATTGTGGGTTTGTGCATACTCAGATTCTGTAAGTCTCCATAGCAATGGTAAAACCAACTCCTGGCTACGGTTATAACATAGAGTTCCATCGGCGCATGGTTCCAACCTCTCCTTAGGTATGTCCTTCCTGATGCCATTCCCGTCACTAACTATTTCATTCAACAAGATTCTCTGGCGTGTTATGGGCGTCAATCTGAGCTTCTAAAATTAATTTGGGACGATCTCAAGCGCTACTAGTCATAACTAAGGCTCGCAGACCCGCAGTGGGCTCTATCCATCCTTACGGCTCATGCATCAGAGACATTACGTTTGCCTTCCCGAGGATGATATTTCGTAATTGTCCACACATCGTTAGTCACTTAGCGCAATTTAGCACAACTGGCGTAGCCTCTATGGTTAAGCTCCTTGTGATCTGAGCATGTGTTGTAGGTTTTAATTGTCGGTATAACTACGGTGTTCTGGTTTTCCATATAAGATAGTGGTGCTCTCCATTCTTTTATAGCAAAATACCTTCGAGATCCGCAAGTTCTAAAATACATGAGTGGTGTAGTTGCTTTGTCCCATGAATCGGTTGAAACGGTGCTCGAGAAGCATAGGCAAATCACATTTTTCGTGAGATCAACTCACAACGCCTAAACGCGCTTTGTGGTGAGGCATAAAATAGACCTAACAAAGCCTTCTCTTCTTCGGGTAAGGCCTATTTGGCGGCACTGCACCAATCTTCTTGGTTTAGTATTAATTTGAAACGTGATTCTATCCTTTCACCCAATTTAAACTTGAATTTCCTTTTGCACGTGAGCTTTGTCATTGGTATTTAGCAATCTTCGCGAAAATCCCTCGATGACCCTTCTAATAAGTAACCAAGCAAGACCTAAATAAACTAGGCGAAATCTGTTGTGTCTTAGGAGAGCCACTAATTTTTGAATAGATTTCTATTCTTGGCTGGATCCACATGATAATACTTTGCTATCAATGATTGTGTCCAAGGGAAGTGTTACTTTGGAGAATCCTAAAAATTCACTTTATGACTGAATCTTAGCTACATTTTCTCTTTCGTTAAGCTTAAACTTCACTCAAAATTGATTAAGATGTTTTATTGTTCCAGTCTATTTATCCTATTGAGATAAATTAAGTATGTCACTTCAGAATGAAGAACAGTATACCAAACTTATCCAGTAAGGCTTGCCTACTTGGTTCTGAGGTCCATGAATTACCAGCAGGTGCGTTTTGTCTCACGTTGAATGGCATGACCTAAAATCTCGTAATGTCCAATACCGAGTTCGGATAAAATGCCTGTTTTGGCAATGTCTTGGCTCTCGTACTCTAAGTTGGTGATAACCCGAACTTAGATCGCTATCTCTCGAGATATATTTTGGTATCCTTGGAGTAGATCGAATAATCGTCGATCCTTGGGGTGGATAACGATTCTTTCACTGTCACGCATTAATTTTAACTCAGCTCGGTAGTTAATTGCACTACATACTGAAATGACGCCCTCTCCTATCTTTTAGATTGAATAGGGATCCGGGGTGGAATCCAGGTGTGGAACTAGGCAATTATGATATCCTTTTGGGAAAGTCTTGTTAGTGTTCTGATAATTCTTCATTTCGGATGGAGCCAATCATTACGGTGACTCGAGAAGAGACGGTTTTGTGTCTCCTGGAATTAGAGTTCCGGAATTTGGACATTCACTGGTGGCGATCAGGAGGAAGTCCTGGAAAGTCGATTGGAGAAATTATTCAGGAAAATCAGCGACGAGTGGTACGTCCTTGAATTTGATTTTCCTTTCCGTCTTGTCCTCCTCTTTCTGTTATCCGCATGGCGGATATCTGTGCCAAAACGCCTCTGGGCATTCGCCTTTTGCTATTGTAACTCTTGAGGCTTTGAACATGAGATATGACTGTGCAACGAGATTTCTCACTGTTCGCTACTTTCCGTATGCCACAAAAATTTAATAGTTTCAATTCCCATAAGGGAATTGAACAAGTTCTCTCATCGACGTCCACGTATCCACGGTGGTGACATCTTCTCTAACAAGTCCGTATCCGATAATGAGTCAAAAATACATGTCAGTTCTAGGGCATTGATCTATGTTGAGACGGCTTAATGGTCTAGACAATTTAAAGTATAACCTGCGATATAGATAGTGATTTATACCCATGATATTTTCCATCAGGCGCTAGTCGACATCATAACTTTTTGCTAGATAGAGTTGGGGGCGATTGTTTTAATCAGGGAACTAAATTGCTAAGAGATATAAAGCTTCTATCGGACACCAATGTCGAATAAGATAGAATGCATAGGTTGGTAAAGAGGAAGTACAGTGACGACATTGGGATAATGTCGGGTTTTGTACAAACACGTTAGTGCCATTGTGCCCGCGCGTACTTTTGTCTGACCATTGTCTAGCTAACTAGCAATGACTCTTCACCCAGGGCGCATTGTGCCCTTAAGCTCATTTCCGTCCTCATCTCAATTCATTTAGTTAACGTTTGGGATTAGAATTCTTGCTCTAGAAGTAATTGTCTTATGGTTAGCTTACGAGACTTTCAGAAGGAACGAACATGTTCACTCGTTTGGGATATTGTCCTATAACGTCGCATTGCTCTATTATTTGTCAGTAGTAATTGTTGGGCGGCTCCATAGCCATTTTGTTTGGTTGCTCTATCACGATGATTACTCTGCACAAATGCGCGGGCTCGCTATAGCGAGTTGGGCCCTTCCTTGTTGCACTTTGGGCTGAGTGTCACGGGCCTTGTGGTGATAATGTGTATTGGTACTCTTGGGCAGAATAGATCCCCCATACGGCTTCTTTTCGCTGTCCACATCATGTGTAGAATACTTGGCTTAGTATTCGTGCCTCTTTAAAGGGTTGTTGTTGGTCGGACGTATGGTTGTTTCTAGATTGATTCTCATCAGCCTTCCCTTTTGTGTGTCTTGGAAATCCTATTCTGCGTAGCGAGCGGAGTTTTTGATACTCAGGGACCGTAGTCGTTGGCTCCAACTCAATAGGTCATCATTTTCCAACGTCTTGGGTTTTAGCAGATTTGACAGTTCCATAATTGTGTGCGTCAGGATAGTCATGATGTAGACTTGTTCGCCAACCTTCTCGGTTTTCAGATTGGAAAAACAAACTTGGTATCATATCAGGGTTGAGCTCTCTGAAACGTTTTGTCAGTGTGTATGGCTGGTATCATCGTTCCCCTTGAACCTTTATGGTTCCCAACGGGTCCTTCTCTGCTATTTCTGTTTCTTAGATATTCAAAATCCTGACGGACAACGTACTTGTTCCGTTCATCTTCTTCTTGAGTATCTTCGCCAAGGCATTTTGCTAATATGCATCAGGACCCTAAGGTTCTTAGTGATGACTATTACGTCCACCAAGTAAATGTAGCATCTCAACTGAGTGGCAGGTAGCAAACTTTACTGATTCTTAATTGGCACAACCACTGATATGAAAACTGACTCCATTTCTCAATCCACCTAGCTAAAGCCGACCTACGCCTTTCAGTCCTTTGCAAGTTAAAAGGTCTGGCCACTTATGAAGTCAGCGTAAAAGAAAAACAAGTAGTGCGCACATGTGCACATTCCTTTCGGTTTATCCGTGGGTTGTATTGTCGGCTTCCACTTAACATTAGGGAGTTTTACAGGGATGGCTGGGTTGATCGCAATCATGCTTGGATATGGATTTCCACGGGGTCATAATTGTTGGGTTGGTGTTGTTAGGAGTAGTTATTCGAGTCCTCGTTTGGTGTGTTATTGGGGAGGTGCGCATGATTTTGTTCTAGAGTCAAGAGATAAAGACAAAACGTTGAGCGTTATATAATGGACAGTAAATATAATAATGTTATAGTTGAGACATCTTACATAAGAGAGATATCAATTAAATTAAATAACACATCCTACATTTCATTTTATGTAACTGTGGAATTTTTTTTTTACTTGAAATTGTTGTTGTACACAAAAATACTCAATACAAAAGATCTAAGGCTATGCTAGTGCTGGGGTATGTCCGCCTCTGTGTATACTTAAATGCATGTATAATGGAACTGAGATAGATAAAATACATGAAAATCAATAGACGTGATGTCGATCATCACCCCGAGCGATCTTGATTGATGTCTGCGAATCCTTCCAGATTGGTTTGAACCTGGCTGCCGAGCTCTTCCTCGTGCTATCGTTACTCAGTTGAGTGCTAACATAAATCAGCCTGCTATAGTCATCTCAATTACTCTCATATCATATCATTGGTCTACTCATCACACGGAGAGTCTCTACCATCTGTGCTGACGCCTTAAAGCGCTCTCAGTCATCATCGGAAGAGCAGGCAATATAAGCACTGCTGCATCGTGATAAAGCGAGTCTCTTGCAGTGTTACCATGATCCTGGGTGTCCTGGAGGATGGAGGTGCCACATGCTGCTGTTTGGAGTTCTGTGTAGCTGTATGTTGCTTGGGAATTACTGTGGTCTATCGTTGTGACATAATACACATGATTGAACGATGGTGTATGATAGTGCGGGTTTCCTGAAGGGATCAGACCTTTACTCTATTCCGTATTATCGGAGTGATGCCCTAAGGCCTCTCGGGATAGCATTATGGCCTCTCTTTCCTACTCCCATCCATCATTTGTCGGCTGTGAAGAAGGGGAGTGGCTATATATCCCCAACCTCCATAAGGATCATAAGTAATATGATCATGGGTTTTTAGTTTGATTGTTGAGTCCATATCACTGTCGTATAGCTTGTGATTCGTGTGTGTTATACGAGACCTATACTATCCCGGTGATGAGCGCATCCTATATAGTAAGGCATACAAGTCCTGTGTCTCATTGTCTATGGAGACTTCAAGCAAAGAGCTCTTAGTAACAATTAGTTCATACAGTAATTAGACCTCTTTCTACAAAATTACACCTACCAAAGGTAGCCAATACGATCAGGGAACTGTCGTCCGCAGGATTCGGCACGAGATCTTATCAAGGTATCCCTAATTACTTTAACCAACATGTCACCTCTAAGACGCCTGTCACAATATTTCGCAGCCAATTATCCGTATCTGACAAACCCCTAAGTAATTATTCTCTTCCGACATCGGATATAGGTATAGCAGGTTATTAGTCAACAGCTTAGAAAAGTCTGAACTTCCTTTCTTTTTGCGATATTTGTATTAGGAAGGAACTGAGTAGAGTGGATATAAGATTTAACTCGACATCTCTTGTGGATATAAAAGGTGGCTTGCTCAAGACTAGGGGATTTCATCCCTCGAGACTTGTAACATTGGTTCACACTGTTAGTTGGTATGAGTATAAGGGGGTTGCTAGAGGCTTCTTAGACGGTATTCCTTAGAGTGTTAGTGAAGGTGATTGGGTAATTGTCGGACAATAGGTAATGACATCACAAGTAAATGGGCCTTGATTGTGGATGCTATTTGAGATGGTCTGGTGATGTTAGATAATTGGTCGCAGTAAGTTTATGTTTAGTAATGGTGATGGCACATGTCTGGTAGCATACTGAGTGTTGAATTTGGGTTGGTGATGAATGTGTTCGGGTCGGGGGGGCTTTTGCGTGTAATGCACCCTAAGAAAGGGCTCTTATGCAGATAGAGGGTCATTTGGTGATAGCTGTGATATTGGTGGTGTTGGTGATGGAGTAGTTAGGGCCAGATAGAAAGAAATTGTTTTCAAACCTCTGCCGGTCTGGTGGAAGGGATTTATAGAAACCATAAGGCGCGGACGGTTTACAATCCTTTTGTCATCTAGCCCCAATAGTAATGTTCAAGTAAAGGGTGGTTTAGGTATAGCAGGCTATGTTCCTCAGGTGGAGGAAATGTGGCTCTCATCAGCAGGTACAACAATAGTCGAGTCAGCGAAGCTAAGAAGCTCCGTCCTCTTCTCGTCCTCAATACATCAGGCGGTCCATACCCAGTTGAATACGTCTGTCACATCATCATCTACATCTTTGCATCACCCACTCGAACGTTCTAGGATAGTCAATCCCGGATCGCATCCTCTGTCTCATCAGGTCCTCATGAGACTACCTTAGGATCGTCCTCGGGGATATGATCTGGTAAAATATTGTCTTGGGGTTGATCAAGCAGTAGGTGAATCAACAAGATTGGTAAGATTGGCTGCTCCTGTCATGGCTGGAACACATGCTCATCCTCAAGGGTATATACTAGGCGTTCTATAGGGCTCTGGCCACGTTATGAATCCGGATCATTGAGCATGTATTGAACAGTAGTGGTACAAGGCATCACTCTCGTTCCGAGGAACGTTCTGGCTTGGTTGCTGTGGATCCTTGTTAGTTCCTTGAGTATGTATCAAGGGGAATAGTGATTGGATGGGAGCCTATGGTTGTTTAGGGATGATTCCATCGTATTCGGTTTTATACAATGACCCATGGTTGGATATGCACCTCAGATATCTCTCCTCTTCATCGGTACTCCCATGGAAGGCTTTGCCCGGCAAGAGTCAGCGTGTTCAAAACAAGAAAGTGTTAGGGTTTAACTTCCTTTGCTAGTTTTAACGCATAGAGTAGCAAGACATGACTTGCGCATAAATGCAACATAAACTTATATAAAGTATGAGTCCTTTTAGTACAATATAGTTGAGCTTTAATTTATATAGCATTATATCGATCCTACTTGTAGAGCCACTTTGTAAACTTACTACTGCTAAAATAGTGTGTAATCACTGTAAGCATCATATGTGCTAATTATTGCAAACAAAGATAATTGCTTCTATGTTCCCGTCGTGCAAATACCATTTGTTGCAAAACAACGTTTTGAAAAGGATTATAGTCCAGACAAAAAAACTTTTGACATGGTTCTCTATAACCTTGGCTTTGATAACATAATTCTGTAACCACCCACATATGCGAGGTGGTCGCAGCGGAAAATGTTGATATCCGGAGGGCTTTTTACTCATAGAGGAATAGTATAAGGATAAGAGAAATGACACTAAACGGCGTCGTTTTAAAAAAATACATCTGGATTTTAACAAAATACTTATTCATTTACATAAGCTCATGGCTTTTAAATTGTTTGAGTGGACAAATGTAAAGATTTGGGTTTTATACACATAATATCCCAAATGTAATACATCCTTAATAGATCATCTTAGTACTGAGATACTCTTCCAAAGTGTAATCCCCCAATATATCTTTGCCACTCTGCGGTGCCTTATTGACCTTGAGTGAAAACATGCTTGTAAACATCAATCATAAAGTTGGTGATTTATAGGTATTATGTAAATCAATTATAGGCGCTTGAGAGATTTCCAAGGATGTTATGATTAGAAGCAACATATGCAAACTTTCATAAGAAAAGTAATTACGGGTTTCCTAAGCTCATGAGATCGAGGCCTAAACGTATATGGATGCCAAATAAATAGCGCAAATAATGCCCCCTGAATGTATGATTCTAACCCGCGTAACACTATCCCAGTACTGATACTTAGGCTCAATGGTACGTGGATGGTTGTCCGGCCGATGGAGCAGACCAGGCGGCAAATGAGCGCTCACTCACTAAGACGGGGACGTCATCCCCAGAATATGAATCTATTTATAACAGTTGCGGGCGCTTCCGCGCAATATAGCAATTGATAGTTCATGTAATTGGGCTTAGTGGGTTATCGCACTTAGGCCAAACTCGTCAATTATGGTTATAAAATATACACTTAGGTGTCTCCAATTATGTAAAAACAAAGTTGGTTCTCCCATAACAATGTAAATCATTTAAAATATTTTGTAAAACATGGGCTATGAAACTCACCTTAGTAAATAGTCCTCTGATAATAATAATTTAGAGTCCTAGATATAGCATGAATCACACCGTTCAAAAGATCTAAGGTAATACGACCAGTTCTTTGTATTACATTTCAGGCTCAAGACTCAATGTGTAAACTATATTAAATTGCTCTAGTTTATAATATTTCTGTTATCACTTGATGTGGGGGGCTTGGTGGTTTGCAAATAGAATGTTAATTGAATTTAATTACTTGATTGTATATTGGGAAGGTTAACGATTTCACTAGGTCTTTGTTGATCTTTATACGTACTCATAATGTTATTAATAAATAATTACGCTATTTATTAACAACGTTAGTGGTTATCTCTCGCATATTGTGATGTTCGAATATAATTCGTTCCGTATTCGTTCTAAGTGTTTATAAAATCACATTTGTTTATAAAATCACCTTAGTTTTTCATAATGTCAGAAAACAGTCCCTCTAGTTTATGAAAATAGAGTATTTACACTTTAGACCCTTAAGTTTTCACTTGCACACATTTAGTCTTCCAACTTTACAAAATTTACACTTTAGGTCCTTATATGTTTCCAATAGTCCCTAAAGTTTCAGAATGACAAAAACAGTTCCTCAAGTTACCAAAATAGTGAATTGGCAGTTTTAAACCTTTGAGTTTCAACATTGACACTTTTAGTCCCTTAACTTGTAAAATCGCATTTTAAGCCCGATTAAGTTCTAACAAGTGGCATTTGGTTTTATCAGGCTTTAATAAGCCATCTCAGCTGGGTCAGCTTATAAATAAGCTCAGACGAGCTTATTTTGGCTTATTGAGCTTATTGGGCGCGTTAAGGCCCATTAAGCTTTTTAATGGTCCAATCTAGTTTCCAAAGGTACAAAAGCATTTGTTAAGCTTATTTAAGTTATAATTATCAGTCTTGGCTTTTAAATAGATCGAGTGAGCTTATTTGAGTTTATGGGGCTCGTTGGCCCAATAACCTTAACCGAATGTTCATAAAAAGACCCATTAGGGATTCCTTATTGATTCCTCAATCTTGTTTCCCTTCTCTTTTTATGGCTTAATCATCGGTTGTTTTAACTGCTGTTTTACATGCGTGATGGGCTTATTCGTAAGCAATAAGCCTTGGTACTTGGAGTAGTTTTAGGCCCATAGAGTCGTTTGAGTCTCTTTAAGGGTTGTGCTTGGCCCATTAGAGTCCATTGACCTCCCTAGGCTTATTATAAGGCTTATAATCTGTTTAAGCTCACAAATAAGCTGTCGAAGCTTATTTGTGGCTTATGGTCTGTTTTTAATAAGTTTTGATATATATGGATACGAGCTGCCGTTATAAGGAATCGTTTGGTTTTGTTCGAGGTCACTTTGGACTAATTTCGGGTCCATTAGTGTATTTATTTAAGAGTATACTTGTTATGTTTCAAGTCTATATAAGCTTTTTAGTTTAACAATTAGCTCAAACTGAGTTATAATAAGCTACGGGTCACACCCCTTTGGATTGGTGGGCCACACAGCCGTGAGCACTTGCCGGGTATTCACAAGCCCATCGTGGCAGCAATCTGTTTCCCCTTTGTAATGTATATGACCCGTAAAACAGGTGTCTAAAGTCTAAAGGTCATGTGTTTAACTTATTTTTAATGCCGTAGTCTTAACATGCAAGCGTTCGTTTTAAATAGTGTAATTGTCCCAAGTCATTATGGTTGTGTTTTTCTTAAGCCGTTTAGTATGTGGTTTTTCTTATAAAACGCGATATGGTTTGCAAAGGTCTTGCTTGTTAACAAGTCACGTTACACGTTTTCTTTACATTTTAACACCACACAAGTGGTTATACGCAATTAGCTTTGCGTATAACACATACATTCTTGTATTTTACATGCGTGATAACTCCGCTAGCACCTCGTACATAAGATAACAACATAGACTATGTTATATAGTTATTAACAAAGTAAACACGGCATTGAATACTAAGGCGTACAATTGAGTTATCTATGAGGATTTTCTATCTAGGTAGTTACAACCTCTAGGCATAGGGTCATAAGGTTACGTTGTTTCGCAGATAGCGTGTGGGCTTGCGAATGAGGTCTACCCAGGTACTGAGACACGGACCAAATAGCAATCAACCAAGCTTCAAAGCTTAGTGTATACCCAATCCCTAGCTCGTGTGTTCCCTTATGCACTCGTTATATAACTCTTTGTTCAATGTTTGTTTGGGTTTCGGGTAATGGACGGTGAATGGTGAGGTCGTTTGTTAGCGGTTTGAGACTGAAGCACAGGCAAGGTGATGTAGTTTAAGTATGTTGTTTCTTGTATCAGAGTGAAAATGGGTAAGAGTGTGTGAGTATTTTACTTAGGAATTAATCTTAGTTACAGAGCCTTACTCATTGTGGTTAGTCGCACACAAATAAATCGCTCTTCAACTCGCTCACTCTCACAAAAACCGACAGATTTGCTTGACGGGTGTCATTTTGTGGTTTCTAAGTTTTGAGCACTACATGTGGTTTATTGTTTGTACACTTGTGTAATTTGTGGTATTCGAAGTGTGGGGTGGGGTGATGGGTGGCAAGTGGATAATAGGGAGGGTATTTTACCTAGGATATGGGAAAATCCTTTATGATTTGTGTATGTTGTTTATGTTTTACCGTGGAATAGGAAAGAAATGAGACACATGTGTTATAACATTGTGTAATGGTTTACCCTTAGGAGAACATTAGGAAGGGCATGATTACAAGCGTTAATCAATTTGATTACAGAGAGAATATTGTACCTACCGGAGTACTTTAGGGGAATCATTAGGAGGATTTCATTATGTTTTTTTTTTCGGACCCAGTTAACTCGGCCAAATGTATGTTCTTATGTATACATAAATGTTTTAATTTGTTTGTCTGTTAAGGTTTTTTTTTTTTTTTAAAAGTGGTATTGGTTTGAAGTCTAGGTAAGTCTAGGTATTTACGGGGGCTTTTGTGTCCAAATGTATTTTATTGCGGGAAACGTAATTCTTTTACGTGATCCAATAAAATAAAATACGCAAATATGTTTAATAATTATTCTTCCTTTATAATTATTTATTATTGGTTGGTTGTTGTAAATCCTTAATTTATTTGGTGAACCGTTTGACTATTAAATGATTATTTTAGTCTACGCGATTTTTAGCTTTTCTTAAAAAGTTAATTTAAAAAAATAATGCGTATCGGGACCAAAATAAATAATGACGAATAAAGGAGTCGAATAAAATGACTGAAATTGAGAGAAAATGTTACAGTTCGCTTGTTCAAAATCAAAAAGATTTCTAACCCACAACCAGATATTCAAAATTTAATGCGGCAAAAGATCCTTATAATGCCGGATATGATACCAAATCAAACAACAACTGTATACCCTTGCCCGCGTGCCTTATTGACCTCTAAAAGACATTGCTTTAATATATATACATCAACATTTAATGTTGGGTGTGAATTCATAGGTTTTGATAAATCGTATATTGTTGGACCAAAAAGATTTCTTCAGTGTCTTTGATTAAGCTCTGCAACAAATGCAGACATCAAGATAAATGTAATTACGTTGCCTCTATAGCTCTGACACTGAAGAGCTCGAACATAAATGAATACAATATAATTGCCTACAATGCCGTATGATTGTTCTAACCACGCTAACTCCCTTATGTCTCGAAAATGGTATACGTTCGTTTGTCCTAGTGATAGGCTAATCACCGCATAATGGGGATGTCTAATCCCAATTAGATCTATTCATAAACTTTCGCGTCACAATTTCCATGTAATTGACAGTTCTATGATAATGGGCTCAACTTGGGTTATTACTACTTACGGCATCAGTAATCATAAAGTAAAAGTATCACTTGTTGTTCCAATTGTTAAAACATTGATGTTTTCTCACCCAAAATCTTGTAAAACAAAAATCTTATATAAAACGTCGGGGCTATGAATCTCACCTTGATGTGAGGTTATCTAAAGTATGGCACAGATAATGCGTCACGGTTAATGATCGAGTTGCAACCTAATCCAATATAGGTGGTATATAGAACATAGTCACTTTTGAGTAACTTCTACACTCTTTTAAAAATCTATATTGCTCATTCACTCCCTTCTAATGTTTTTAGTGAAAATCATATTTTTAAAGTGTAAACCGTTTATAATAAGTATTACCTATTAGTAATAAAATGACATACACTTTATTGTTTTAGGTTGTTTTTAGTTTTCTTCTTTGTATGTCTGCCACGCTTTCGTATAAAGACGACGTTATCATATATGTAATTTTTTTGTATTTTCATGTCTTTGTGAACAGTATTTTTTTACTGTTCACACCAGTTTATAAAAATTATTTTGTCGTTTTAGTTATTACGTCAAAAACCGGGAGTGATGTCGTATTTTTCTTTTTTCGTTATAGCTCCGTTTTTTAGCGATTTCTTTCGAGCAGTCTTTTGTTATTTAAAAGTTATATCAAATTAATGATGTTTTCAAAATGTACTTTACTGATGGAATAGTTAACTTTTTTTAAAAAAGGTTTTATAACAGTATTTTTGTCGTTAAAATCGTGAAATTCATAACTCTGTGTGTTTATGATTGAAAAAATTACGATTCTTATTGTTTTTGGATTCCCAAAACAATATGTACAACCTGTTAAAAATAATTAAACCTTTTATTATCAGGGAGTATTTGAAACTTGTTTTTATAAATTTTACTTTGTTTATAAACCCGGTGGATTAAGTTTAATACGTAGATTTGCGTATCTTTTCGTTTATAAGGCGGTTTTTTTCGAGTTTTTAACATATTTGGTAATCGTCATGGGATGTATTTCATTTTATAAAAAACCTCAAACCCACTGTTTTGAAATTGAATTAAAACAGCCTCTTTACATCTTTTATATAGTTAATTATATATACTTATTTTATATACTTCAACTTCATGAATAACCACAAGTTTTCCAATAATTTTTATATACTATGTCTTACATATAAGAGTGTCCATAGTCCATATTTTGTCCACATGAGTCCATGATAACAAGATTAACAAGGCTTTTAAATCATAACCTTTCTTAAGTAACCTTTTTACTTACTAGTGTACCTATACATTTTTTACTATAAAACTACAAACTTTGATAATTTATTTAAAATTCTTAATTATCCATTATAATTGTTATTACAACCAATGTAACATATGATAAAGTGTACAAAAATATGCTTACAGTAAAAGTTCATTTACATGTTAAAAAAGTATACCTAATGGTGATTTTACTAATAGAACATATTTATACATAAAATGCAATTCCCTCTAAATAACAAACCTTTGACGTTAAAAAAATATTCACATAAATGTATGGTTATAAGAGTTTTAGATAAAACTTATTATAATGAAAAATGGTAGCCAAAATATTTAAACCTTGTTTTGATATATAAAACCAAAGCTAGCCTAACGCTTAGAAAACCTAATCCAATATGGAAACCCTCAATTTCTCTTTTCTTTGATATAAAACCTTCTTAATCAACCACACAATATTCAAAACCTTCTTGTCTTACCTTAGATATGATCTTAGTTACTTGTATAAGTGGTAAAATAAGTTGTATGAATTATTTGTGGTGTGTGGTTTTCTTGTCGTGGCTATGTAAGGAAAAGGGAGAGAAAAAGATGATTTTTCTTAAGTGTTTTGTGTTGTGTGTTATTACTTGAAGTATAGGAGTGATGTATATGTATAAGGACTAGTCAAAGTAATAAAACAAAGGACCAAATATGAATGGAAGGCGGGGGGTTAGGCATTTGAAATGTGTGTGTGTGTGTGTGTGTGGGAGTGAAATAAGGATGACTAGTGGTCAAAACACTTGTCATGGACTAACTCTTGCATCTTGTGTCCTTTGGTTCCCTAAGATGGGAATTAACCCATGAAATTAAGGAATGACAAGACCATTTTATCATATCTTGAATCAAAAATGAAAGTATACTTTGCCATATAAAGAAGGTGTAAGCTGTATGTTGTAAGTTGTAGTTTCTTTTATTAAGTGTAAGACTTGAAATTTGTATGCCTTGGTTTGTTTCTTTATATATGGGACGTCCCCATATATATATGTGGGTAAAGTTTTATAAACTTTAGGCATCGGGTATAAACCTGGGTATTTTTTGAAGCGTAGAAAAGTTTTGGTGGTTCCGGGTATGCCTAAACGTATTTTATCGCGAAACGTAAACGTTTTACGTAACCAATAAAAATAAAATGAACAAAGATAATAATTATACTCCAAATAATTTTTTAACACTTGATTGATGTAAACATTTAATTGTTTGATGCCCGTTTACATTGAATGATTATTTTTAGCTTACGCGATTTAACTTAACGATTACGATTAAAAGCAAACGCGTACAATACTAAAAATACATAGTGAATTTATTGACGTCGTAAATGACCCTAAAACACGGGGTGTTATAACGTTACTTCAAAATTATGAATTTATTAAATAAATAAACCCATTAACACGTCCCCAACCTCATAAATCTCCACACTTAATTAAACTGTCGTGCTAGTACGCGCTGCGTGACGATTTTTTGTTAAATGCGAGAAAACTTCCCGGAAAGCACTGAAAACCTCAAATCCACTCTAAAATAGGAAAAAAATTATAAATGATTCATTTACGAACTCAATACTCCATCAAATTCCCGGTTAAACCAAAACCGCTTTTACGCAATATAGTCAACAGAAGTCAACTTTTCAACTTTCATCAGGAAAACTGTCAAGATCGAAAGACTTCAAAGTACAAAACTATAATATTTTATAATACTTAACCCTGGAAATATTACCGGTTATCACAATCTCACCACCTTAAAGGAATTTCATCCTAAAATTCAACTTAAATCATAACTCTCAACACTAAAAGGAAATTCCATTCCTCAAAGAATCACGTCAATCACTTGAATTTAAGCTTCTCATGAGAGGTTTATTATGATCCCTCTAAAGACTAGGTCTTTTCATAGTCCGAATTCTACACTTTCTCATAATCATTCCATATCCGATCACAAAATCACGATAACTTCTCACGCTACCTTTTAGCTTCACAATTTCCTCAATTTTAGGTCTCACTGCCTTAGTCGAGTGTTAGGATACGATCCTGTCCTCGACTTGAAGACAAATCTACCAGAATTGGCATTGCCAGATCTTTTCGGTTATTCAACCAACAGGACTAACCCTATGGGGTATATGTCCTACATAATACGACTCACACTCTACCTTACCAACACTTACTCACTCAAAATCCCCAAGTAAACCTTACTTGGTCAAACCATCCCGACCCTATCATTCTAGGAAGGCCATTCTAAAATCTATACCACATTATTACACGCTTTAAACTTTTCCAAATCAATCCTACTCAACAGGTGTCTTACATCTCACTTTACTTAAATAGGTCAAGGTACCTCTCGAAAGCTTACATAATCAAAATATGATCATGTTTCCAGACTGATCCTTACCACTCTTTCCAATACTCCCCCGTGACCATTTACGGTCCATTATCTTCCTACAATATCTCCTAACAAGATGGTATAATCGGTAAGCCCGAATACGTTTCAAGCTTACAGAATACACTAAATACATCGCATGCCACATCCTATCAAGGAAGTGGGTATCCACTCTATCATGAGCAACCAATCATAATGCACTCACATAAGGAAAAACTGCACTCTCAACTAACACAAAACAACACAAAGTGCCGCTATCCATGAAAACCGGACAAAATTTCCTTCACTAATATGAAATGGTTTAAATATAAATCACCTAATAACTAGAGTGATCCGTCATAACCACCAATACAAAAAGAAACTTTCCTAATCATAACTGTCACTAACCGATACTATCCGGTTTAGTGATATACACAAGACTACTAATCCAAACCTCATATACCCTATGCACCTCCTCTGGGCTCTTGCCCTCTCCTCATGCCGTCAACATCCTTAGCCAACTCTAATCGTGCACGTCTCTCCTCAGCAAGCTGTAACCGTAAATCTCAGTTCTCTCCCTGCACATCACTGATGGCATGCCACAGAGCTGCTCTTTGGGCATCCGTCTGACCTGCCCAAGCCTCAAGGGCTAACACTGTCATCTATATTTCTCTGAATGTTACTGCCACCCTCTCCTGCTCGTACTCCAAACTCCTAAACCGATACCTCTTAAAGAAAATCTCCTCCATAACCGCCCCCGACCTAGTGAATAACTCTCCTATGTCCCTATCGTACCTCTCAAACAGAGCAGGCGATAACTCCTCCAATCGTACTGCGTGATCACGAATCAATCCTCCCTGCATCTCGACTTGAGCTCCCAGCTCAGTCAGAAATCCCTTAGCCTCAACTGTAGTGGGTGTGGTTGCAGGAGATGGTATAGTCAAAGGTATGATGGGCGATGAAACATGTGATGGAACGTCAGAATGTGATGGAGAAATAGGAAGCGAACCAGATGTCCACTCAGGTAAAGGTGGTGTCTATACAGGTGGTGTTGGTGGTGGGTAATAAGGAATGTCAATATAAATCATACCATCCTCCGGGTCTGTCTATGTGGTAAGTGTGGGTTGTCTAAATGCCGACACCCTCTCAGGTTTCTCAGACTCTGGTGCCGATCCAGAACCCTGTCCGACCTCAAACGTACTGTATACATCACCCTCCTCTAATGCCAACTCTCGACGTCTCAACGCTCCATACCCAAGTCCTAAAGGCGTACTCACAGTCATCCCCATAACCGAAGCTGCCTACTGCTGACCCCCAAGTACAGCCTCCTCCTCCTCCTCTAAACTAAGTCCACCACTCTCTATACTATAACCCTCGTCGTCTATACCACGACTCTCATCATCCCTACCATGACTCTCATCATCTACACCATAACCCTCATCATCTATATCGGGGCCCTCGACCCCCGCAATGAGACCCTCGTTCTCCACAGCAGGATCTTCATCCTCTGCAGTAGGACCCTCATCCTTTGCGTCCTCACTCATACTATCAGAATCCATACTCTCCTATATCTCCTCATCCTCCTCATCATCATCATCCTCATTATCCTCTACTAACTCAGACGTACCACAATAACGCTTCCTTAAAGGAAGCTCTGGTGGCGACACAGATGGCGAACTCTCGTAAGAGGACCGAAACCTCTTACGGAGCATGATATGTGAGAAATCACATATCTTTTGTATATCAAAACAGGCCCTAAAATGATGAAAATGTGCATAAATATGCTTGTATATGTGTGTTTTGTTGTTTGGTGATATGTAGGTACGGATATTATAGGTCCTTCGTTTAGGATCTGACTAGCCTTCGTAAGACAATAGACAACTTGAATAAATCCAAATCAGCTATATGAGAGACACTAACTATGAATTCTCAAGTGTTAATGCGGAATCTTAACACAAGAGTAAAGAAGAAACGACAATACTAATTTACTATTAAGCTCTATATTTCTATTGATATTTCTCAAACTCGTACATATCATTGTGCCTTAGGGTTCCTCTTATACATCAAGGAAACCCTAATGGGCTTTACAAACGTCAAAGAATAATACATATCCTTTCCTAAGATATCTCCTAAGATATCTCTAAGATAACTATTACTATTCTGTTTCATAAACAGACTTAACTATAAACAGAATTAACTATGACCAGTACTAACTATGACCAGTACTAACTATGACCAGTACTAACTCTAGTACTGCTATACTCTACCAGTACTAACTTAGTACTGCCAGACTTAACTTAGTACTGCCAGTATTAACTCAATACTAACAGAACTAACTATTTCTACCAGACTTAACTGTTATACTACCAGTATTAAGTCTGTTACAATCTATTTTCCCAACATTTCTCATTTGTGTCAATTCATTCTCTTACTACATTGTTTAATACAAATAAAAACGTTTTTGTATAACTTGTCTCGTGAACGTATTCTTAGAAACACATGGTCAATATGTCGTTTCAAACATGTTCATTGTAGCTACATTAAAAGGAGGCTTAGGGTTTTTCTCTCAAAAATAAAACAAATTTTTCGGTCATCGAGTTAAGAAAAACTGCACCTCCAACATATCAAAACTTTTCTCAAAAACCCTCTACAAAAATCCTGTCTGCCCGATTGCCGGTTCCATTCAAATTTTAAGCCGGTGCCCTCTATAGAATAGAATCGACAAAACCGGCAGACCTGTTCTCTAGTATTAAAATACAAATTTTTCAAATTTAAATTCAAACTTTCCCTCCTTGTCACATCACTTAGACTCTAAATATAGAAGTTGACCTTAGCCATAATCTAATCATTAGATTTTAACTAAGTTA
>BQNB010031260.1:0-54136 GCA_026074375.1 Tanacetum coccineum
TCTTCTGTGGGAGGACTTCATTTTTAAGATTGAGACCAAAAGTTCAAAGAAGGGCAGTGCGATGTACTATCCTCGGTTCACCAAGTTAGTTGTCAACTATGTGATGGAGCAATCAAGATTGGAGCTTCCGTAAGTCTATCTTTCAATGTTTGGAAAGCTCGAATGCAGTCATCGGAAAAGATGAATGGAGTATTCTTCTTTGAGAAATCCTGAATGAACCGCCGGTAAAAACCGGCATGACCGAGAAAACTCCTAATTCCTTTGACGGTGGTGGGATGAGGTAATTTTGCGATGACATCGATTTTGGCTTTGTCAACCTCAATCCCTTTCTTAGAAATCTTATGGCCGAGGACAATGCCCTCTTTGACCATAAAATGGCTCTTCTCCCAGTTAAGACTTAAGTTGGTGTCTTCACACCTTTGAAGCATATGGTCTAAACGGGAGAGGCAGTTTTGGAAAGAATTCCCAAAAACCGAGAAGTCGTCCATAAAGACTTCCATCGTCTTCTCAACCATGTCATGAAAGATTGCTAACATACATCGTTGAAACGTGCCTGGAGCATTGCATAAGCCGAAAGGCATGCGACGGTAGGCAAACGTTCCGTATGGGCAAGTAAAAGTAGTCTTTTCTTGATCACGGGGGTCAATGGGGATTTGGAAATAACCGGAGAAACCATCGAGGAAACAGTAGTATTCATTCCCCGCTAATCTCTCAAGCATTTGGTCCATGAACGGTAGAGGGAAGTGGTCTTTGCGGGTGGCTTCATTTAACTTACGATAGTCAATGCATACCCGCCATCCCCGTAACCAAACGAGTTGGAATCAACTCATTTTCCTCGTTTACTACCACAGTCATTCCTCCCTTCTTTGGTACAACATGTATCGGGCTAAAGCCCCAAGGGACTGTCGGAGATAGGGTAAACAATCCAGCTTCGAGAAGTTTTAGTCAACCTCCTTTTTAATAACATCGTGTGATTTTTGGATTATACTCTTCTTTGATGTTGGACCGCTGTGCATTAGATCATTCTTCCATAAGAAACTTGTGTACAAAATTCCACACCCCTGAATGTCCAGAAAGTTTCCAAGCGAGAGCTCGGCTTGTGGGATTTTAGACACTTTTACGAGAGCGGATTTTTTCCTCAACATCCTAACTCTTTAGCAATAATGACGGGCAACTGTTGTCGCCCTCAACAAAAATGCATACTCGAGATGGGGAGACCAGCTCCTTTGAGTTCAACATCAGTAGGTTCATCACGGAAGAATTGCTGTACTAGTTTCACAGACTTTAAGCTCAGTTCGGACTCTGGGAGATAAGTTGGATTTGTTCCTTGACTTGGAGGGGAAGTGGTGGTTCATCGTATTCAAGATGGCTTCTATAATAAGAATGTCCCCTCAGTATTCATAGTAGAATGGATTATAGCTTGGACAATCAGGATCATCTGCCTAGACCAAGGAAAGAGACGGCTTCCTCGAAACAAGAAATCACTATCCCCAAATGAGAGTTAGAGGTAAGGAGAAGAAAGTAGCAACAATTTGGATCATAATACGAGTGTGAATTCCACCCGTGATTGTATCAGTATAAACCAGAGAACTCTTGAGAGTATTCCCCCACAAGCCATATCAATGACCTCAATCATTGTTTGCCGTCAGTGAGTGTAATAGGCCAGTATCATTGAAGGGTCCGATCCAAATTGTAAGTGATGCTTTCTGCAACTTAAAAACCTGATAATAAAAGAAAAAGAAACGACCACGCAACCATTCCTCCTATTCTAAAGAGTTAATTCAATCACCTTGTGCCCATCCATCAAAAGCACGACCCGGTTTTTAAAGAAGCAACCTCCCGAGAATTAAAGGGACTCGTGGGGGGGTCTGGCTCCAAATCTACTACTACCACAAAGTCGGCTGGAAATGAAATACAACACCAACTTTAACGGTGAGATGTCTTTTGCCAATTCCCATTGGGTTTAGAAATTGATCGATTCCGCAAGTTCGAGTGTCAAGCAATGTTGGAGTAAGATCAGGAAGTAAAGCTTTCCCAGACAGAAAATAGGCATTAGATTAATGCTCTAGCAACACCGAGATCGCTAATGCTAAGCATTCTCCATTCCCTGGAAATTCACAAGGAATTAGGAACTTGCCGGGGTCTCCAAGTTTTTCTGGGTAACTGTTCAAAGATGACCGCTCGAACAATGTTCATTCATCGAAGTTCAGCTAGACAAGGGTTCATTGAATTCGAGCCACTTCAGTACGTTTCTCTTATTCCCAAGTAAGGTTCATTAAGCGAGGCGAACTTGGGTCATTAAACAAGAGCAATCCTAAAGCTAATCTCGAAACTCATCTCTTTGAAGATTTCATAGAATTTGTCGATTTGTTCATTAGCTTGATTACGGCTCTTTTCATTATCACGCCTCGAAGGATATGGAAGAGAAACTGTAGGTTTAGTATTTGGCACGGGAGCAACAACAGGAGCAACATTGGGCTCAAGAACTGGAGTTGTGATTGGTTCAGGACCTACCGGAGGTTGGACGGGTGCAGTACTATGTGAACAAAAGGGTTGCACTTGGTCCTTTGTACCTCGGGTATTGGCTTCACTACTGAAAAGTAGGATTGGAGGTCCTAGGGTATATCAGACAACCGCTCGGAAAGTGATACCCTTTACGTCTTCTCTAGGGTAAGAAACTGTGTTACCAGGGGGGGGAGGGAGTGTCCCTGAACCTGAAGTAGAAGCGGTATTGGCAGATTACAAATTTAGTCAACATATCAGTCAATTTGTCATTTGATTGTTTCAATTTGTTTTGTTTCGATTTGCAATCCCTGAACTTGGTTTTGGGGTTATTTTGCATGTTTCTCATGATAGCATCATTAGCCTTGACGTAGTTGTCAAAATCGTTCTTTGTGACACTGTGTGTCTGAGGAACGGGGGCTTGATAAGCTGGAGACTGATTAACCTGGGGTCTATGAAGTTGATTCTGACTGAAATTGGACTGATTAAAATTTCCACCTCTGTTTTGGTTGAAATTGCTCTCCCGGTTTTGGTTAAAGTTATTCCCCCGATTGAAATTTGTTAGCATTATTAGCTTGAGAGATTCTGAACGTGTGGAAAACCTGGTAGGTCTAATATGATTTGAAACCATCTTGAGGACGAAATTGGAGCTTACATTGGTTGTAATTGGCTTGGCAAGCGGCTTTGACACATACTCAGAAATGTTGTCCCGATAAACGTTGCCATGAGTGGCTGGACAGTTCTGATGAGAATGGGCACCACCGCAAGTAACACAACTTAGCTCAACTGCTTTGACAGGTGCAGGAGCTGGAGCTGGAGCAGAAGCTTGGTTCTTCTTGTCTAAGAGCAATGCTCGGACAATATCCTTAAGTTCAGCAACATCAGATGAAACAGCTTGGGTGGAAGAGTTTGTACTTACCTTGGCAACAACTGCCTTAGCTCGTGTTTGACGAACTTTGGACTTGCTCTGATGATTTTTTTTAAACATTCGCAGAGGCATTTTGTCCAAAAAGTTTCCACCCTGCTGCGAGTCAAATGAATCTTGATCATTAATGTCAAGGCAATATAAGAATGTATCAAGTTGATGCAATTCTGAGAATCCATGGTGTGGACATGCCCTAAGTAGATCATTGAAACGATCCCAAGCCTCATAAAATGATTCATCGAACCTTTGCTGAAATCTGGTGATCTCATTGCGAAGATTCGTCGTTTTAGAGGGAGGGAAGAACTGATTGATGAATTTGGATACAAGATCGTCCCAAGTTTGAATGGATCGAGGGGGTTCTTTTTCTAGCCATATTCGGGCTGCTCCCTCGATAGAGAATGGAAAAAGCATAAGCTTAATCGTAGTAACTTGGAAGGGCATTGGGACCCCATTGTGGAGGTGATCTTGTTAGAAGTAACGATATGAGCAAGCGGTCCTTCTTTGGTCATGACCAGAAGAAGCTGTTTGATCTGACAAGATTGATTAACCCAAGCTTCAGCTCGAAATTGGTTTGCCACCATTTCAGGAATAAGGATTGCGTCCAATCGAACCCCTCGGTGGGTGCTTGGAGCAATTGAGCCAATAGTTCGACGTGTCGCCGATTGAGGCTCTACGGTAGGATCTTCCTGAAATGGGTATTCTATACGAAGAGGTTCGATAACAACTGGCGGTCCTTCTGGTGGAGGAGGTCCGCACGTTGCTCACGAGACTGAGATCGAGTGCGCATGCACAAATGGAAATAAATAAATAAAAGAAGTTACACTAATTTTTTTTTTTTTTTTTTTTTTGGATTTTTCTGGATTTAAAAAAATTATTCACAATCTATTTAAAACGGACAAGAGATAGACAACTTAAGCCAAATAATCAATCTTACTTCACGGTAGCTCTCAGAATGAAAAATGCACAGGTGAGCGGAGGAGTAGGAATAGCGTGAAGCTTATTTCTCCTTTTGGGTTGTAGTTCCTAGGAACAACCCTCCTAAACTCACTTTATAGTTTGTTAACAGAATGAGGTGAGCCGTATATCTGTAAGTGACACGAGAAGGGGCAAGTTTTTTAAATCTTTGGTTCGATTGGGAACTCAGCAGTTCACCGAACTTATTATGATAATTACCTCAGTAAGAGAATATTAATATTTTGGTATTTTTACAACCAATTAGTGATTTTTTAATTATTTATGGACAGTTAAATTTTTTAAGATTTTTATTTTTATTTTTTTGGTTTTTTTTTTAATAATTGTTTTATAATGATATATTACTAATAATAAAAAGTTTAGATCAAAGTTGGATAGAAATCGTAGCAAATGCCTCCCCGGCAACGGCGCCAAAAATTGGTTCGTCAAGTAGTATATATATATAAAACAACTCAAATGCAAGTCTCAAACCAATGCCCTTGACCAAGGCAAAAGGTCAAAATCTACACAAAGAGATTAAATATATATACACAAGTAAGAATCAATAATAAAAAGATTCCGGAAGAGATATTCCCGGGTCGTATGTCCCAACGAGGCTGCAATTGAAATTTATCCTGGTTTGGTTGGTTGGTTGTTTTCATTTCTCATTTTCACACACATTATTATTATTATCATCCATTCCATATTACTTTCTCTCTCTATAAATAAAACCTTCCTTCCACTCACTCTCTCTCTCTAGTTCTTGATTGTTTATCATAGACAACTAGTATTCTTTAAATTTTCCTTACAATAGGCTTGACCGCTTCTCTATCTTCTAAATATCGGCTTATGTGTGTTAATCGCCCAATCTCAGTCTAGGTAAACCAAAACTCGTGCCAGTCTCTCATGTTGAAACCCCCTTTTTGCCATAATTTTAGGTTTAACTTAGGTATAACATCGAATAAATTAGGAATAACTTAGATAACTAAAATACTGGTAGACTTAAGTATTAACGTTCTCCATCTTAGTGATCGATACCCTACTTACCAACGAAACTACAACTAATCGGGTACACTGATCGTTAGTGTTGTTTTAGGTATAGTCGGCAAAATATAAATAGTAAAACTTGATAATAAATAATACCTACGCATAATGACACGTCAAGTTTTTGGTGCCGCTGCAGGAGAGTGAATTGTTTAATTCTTGTTTTTATTAGTATTTTTAGCTTAGATCTAACATAACTTAGATTAGTGTAAAAATTTTTATCTTATTGGTATAATTCAGTAGAGTAATTTGCATTGTATAATTTTGCATGTTTTTTCTTTTCTGTAACTGTACTGGTCGAACAAACCGATACGGCGTATTCACTACATTGAATACGGCGTATCTCCCTTTTGTAACCAATACAGTGTATTCGTATTCAAACAGTCTATACGACGTATTCAGTCAATTGAATACGGCGTGTTGACTATTTGATACAGCAACAACCTTAAATCTTTTGTATTTTGTTTTCGTGTTTAGGTTTCTGTATTTACTTTCTTCCGAGCAAATCCTACTGATATTTTGACTCTGGTTTCAGGTGGTGCTGATCCGAAGTTAGATTGAAGAAGTATTCATGAATACTATGCGAAAGACAATTTACAAAGATCAGGGAATGCCAAGTTTGTTACTAAGTAGCGAACTTTGAATAAATTGCGTGCTATACTTTCAGTGGAAGATATAGGACGAAGACCGTAGTCGACCATGTTCCAAAGTCCTTAAAAATACTTGAATTGGTTTTAAAATTTCACAATGTGGATCCCAAATTCAACTTCGAGTGGAATGTTTTCCGATCTTCTGATGGGGCCTGCATGTAAGTGGTGAAAAGATGATATGGTGGTACAATGACTACTTGGGCAGAACTGACAGAATTTTTTTCACAAATATTATCCATTGTCTCGTACTAGCATGATGGTTATCGATGACGAGGATGACAATCCATATTACCTAGACTTCATAAATTGGTTAGGGTCAAAACTCAAAAACAGTAGGAGAATGGACAGATAAACAAAGAACGCACTATGGTAATTTTGGATAAAAGGTGGTGATGATGAAGTATTAAAGGATGAAATTGTATCAAGCCATGACAAATGGGAAGAATCTGGGTAACACAAACCACCTAGACACCGATATTGACTCATTTTTCAAACCTTATTTGGATGCTCAAGAAGAGAACAACGTTTGTACAATTGAAATGGGTCATGAACATTTTGATGAGCATAAGTCAATGAATTATGATGATCACAATGGTAAATTGAAAAATATTTATTGTTAGCCATGTTTTTATGTAAAGTGATGGTCATTATATATTCTTGAGCCTTGTATAGGAAAACGTAGTTTACATGAAATCATTTAAAGCTATTCGGGCCTAGGTGTTGGGCTAAAGCCCATTAGTTCGGTCCATTAAAGGCCCAAACGTCCCAACAAGGAGTCCATACTCTTTGTAGTATAAATGCAACCCTCCTAGCATGTTAGGAGGGTGTTGCTTCTCATTTTCTCATAATAGAAGTCACCATTTTCTTTCTTTTATTTCTCTCTCTAGTTCTTTCTCTCTCTAAGATTTCCCTTTTATTTTCGTGTCTTGTGGTGATGAAATGTGATGTGTCATTGTGTGGTGTATATTTTATTGATTCAAGTTTTAAATTTATATTTTGTCGACTAAACCAAAAACAATACTTCAACGAGCAGTGTACCCAATCAGTAATAGTTTCGTGATAAGTAGGGTGTCTGTTAGCTTTAAAATATGGTGACATATCCGGAATTACATTAGTCATTATATTGAGTAACATTATAGGGCTATATGACGAAGTATCGAATAGTTGTGTGTCACTAGGACTATAAATACCCCCTCCATACTTCCAAAGAGGGGTGAAGCTCACATTTGGAAAAGTATGTAAGTGTGTGTGTTCTCTCAAGCACACACATCTTCCCATCTCTTTATACCTTAATCTCTAATAATATGGCTATTCATCTTTTTCACTTTATCCAACCTCCATATTTGTTTAATTCCCTGATATTCTATGTCATTTATTATCTACAATTGGCACCAGAGCATAAGGGGAATCCGTGTTGTTTATCTAATGATTATTATGGTTAAATAAGATCAAATTCGTGGGTTGGTTTGTTATTTTTTGTGATTCGAAAAATATACCAGGAAAATAGATTTTGATCTTTGTTTGTGGTTAAAAAGTGTTAAAGATTTGTTACTTCGGGCTAAGATCTATCCCTTTGCATCAGTACTAGGTGGTTTTTTAACATCATTTCGTAGGCTTCAAGAATGTTTTGATGATTTTTTTATTGGCTGCGTTTTGACTCACTGAAGGGGTGTTCTGCATTGCTGTTTTGATTACTGAAGACTTGCGTTTTTGGTCATTGCGTTTAATTATTGATGACTGGTTTTGGGCATTGCATTTTGATTATTGACGACTGCGTTTTGGTCATTGCGTTTTTATTGGTCATTGCGTTTATTGATTATTGAAGATGCATTTTGGCCACTGCTTTTTTTTGGTCACTGAGTTTTGGTCATTGGTTTTGCCTTATGAGTACTAACGTTTTGGTCACTGCGTTTTGGTCATTGCGTTTTGGTCATTACGTTTTGCCTAATTGAAGACCCTTATTGCGTTTTGCCTAGGGGAGACTCTGTCCATTTCATTTCTTGGTTGCGTTTTGTCTCAAGAATTGACTGTGTTTTCTCTAAAGACACTTTGCGTTTTGTCCAATTAAACACCCTGTTTTGAAAACCTAAGTCGATCGGCATCTGGTAGGCATGTGACCCGGACTTTGGGATATTAGACCGATTTGGGAATATTTATTATCAAACACAAGAAAACAACAAACAAACACCACAATCAAGTATTTCAAGACTCATAAGGACACATTCAACAATAAACAAACACACCTCAAAACAACAACACTTAATCCCCAAACGATCTGAAAAGATTCACATTAAATGACAAAATGGCTAGAAATTCGGATTTCGATAACATGTGATCACGGTGTTGATTTGGATTCCCTTATTTAGCGATTAAAGTTGAATTTCAAAAGAGGCGTCTACTTATTTTATCATCGAGACTTTCTTCTATTTTCTATCGATTGATGACTTGCTTGAACGTATACAACTTATGATTAAGACTTGATTATCTAGTTACCAGCAGTCAGGGGTGGTTGGTTGCAGACCTGGTTAACTATCACTTAAAGGAGTTACATTGTAGTACTCAGTGTCACACACAGAAGACGATGTGGATAATTTCAAGAGGTGTTGTACTTCTTATACTTTTCTGGTTGGGTATAGAGTACTTATAGATTTAATCTTACACCGTTCTTCAATCAACAACAGTGCAAGCTAAGTAACAAATTTGGGGATTTCACTTCATTTCAAGTTGTTTTATCAGGTTTACTTCACAAGTGATCAAAATAATAGCCGACAGAATACGAGGTTGGTAAGATAGCCAAAGAGTTTAATGGTTGAGATGTAATCAGTAAATTCTTACGGGATATTATTATCCCATTTCAAGACAAAGGTACTTCACAGTCTAAGCCAAATCCTCAAGGTTCTTCACACGGACATCTATACAAGACTGATTATACCAAGTTTTCTTGATTTCTTTGGGGCTTTTTTTCAATCTTTTTTTTTCCTCTAACTAGTTTCTGAAGACAAGAGAGTAATGCTTTGTTTGGATCTCAAGATTTGTGCTAAAGACAAGAACTTCTCGAGTATATGTACGTACACGACAATGATGCTTCTGAGAGTTCGCAACCATCATGGGGGAAAATGTGTACATCCGGGACTTAATTAACTTTGATGTTACCATGTTAACTTCCAGGGGGAAGTTTGTTAGCCCTAAAAATGTTTAGAATGGTTTATGAAGTATTATGCATACGCGAGAAGAATTGTTGCTGATTTCTCGCATGCACCCCTGAACGAATATTCACCAAGCCCGAATGACAAGAAGCAGTGGTCGTTGGTGATCTCTATCAATTCTCTTCAGAAACAACTCTCATCGAACTCCAATTCTGTCTCGATCGGCTAAGAATCACCAAATCATGCATGTTATGGCTTCGAAGACTTTCTTATCTCAACTTCGAATCATCACTTGCTTTCAAAGAAAGTGTTGTGCTGGTCTTACCAAAAAGTGAAGTATGTCAAGGAATCAACTATGTTTCCTCTTGTGAAGTGAGTAAAGCAAAACGGGGAAGTTCATTAAGTCAAAGACTGTTCCAGGTTCGAAACATGGACGATTGAATTTGAGTTCATATGGACTTATGTGGTCCAATGCGGGTTGCAAGCATAAATGGGAAGAAATATATTCTGGTAATTGTCGATGACTACTCCAGATATACTTGGACTCTCTTTCTACGTTCCAAGGATGAAACACCAGAAGTTTTAAAAGACTTTCTCACGATGATCCAAAGAAATCTTCAAGCCCTAGTAATTTCTGTTCGCACTCACAGAGGCACTGAGTTCTTAAACAAGACACTCTAAATGCATTCTTTAAGAGAAGGAATGAGCATCAAACTTCTACTCCTCGAACACCTGAACAGAACGGCGTTGTCGAAAGACGAAACCGCACTCTCGTTGAGGCTGCTCGAACGATGCTTTCGGCTTTTTAAACTCCTCTTTATTCTTTGGGCTAAAGAATATTGCAATCGCTGCTATACTCAAAACAGTCATTCATCTTCCCAACTTATGAGAAACGGGCATATCACATATTATGACAGAAAAACCTCAAATTAAAACACTTCACATCTTTGGTATGCACTTGTTACCTAACCAGAGATGGTGAGAACTTAGATAAGATGAAAGAAAAAGGGGATCCGTGCATTTTGGTGGGATACTCCACTCAGTCAAAGGGATATCGTGTCTACAACAAGAGAACAAGGTTGATAGTTGAATTATCCATCTCTTTAGATTTGATGAGATCAAAGAGATGTCGAGACGTCTGTTGCTAATGGACACTTCAGCCTCGGTCCCCCAACGACAAAAAGGCGTCAGATTATGACAACCCTGACCCCGCACCAGAACTACAAAATGTATCTCCTTTAGCAGATACAACAGTTCCATCACAACAGGAGTTGGATTGATAAGTGTAAAATACACATATCCGTTTGTACTTTAAATAGCCCAATTAACCCCAAAACAGACTAAAAATGGCAAAGATATGCTTGTTTTTGTGTTTTGTGTGTGCAGGTACGGATATATCAAAAATCATAAGAAAACCGTCAAAAACGGGCAAACACGAACACGAGAAACGGAAGAGTACAAGAGAGCCAAAGATTCAAAGCCAAAGTCAAAGAAAGTCAACTTCAGTCAACTATGGGTCAACAGAAGTCAACTCACTAGAAGACAACTCCCAAATGTTACCCAAATAGTCCCTCAAGTTTCAAAAATCACACAAATGGTCCCTAAACCTAAATGGGCCATACCCGGATCCATAAGCCCAATCCCCTTTTATTTAAACTCCAGGGACCTAAATGTGCCATTTCTAAAGTTGTTTTACCACTACACCTTTAATAAAATAACCACAAGGACCATTTGTGTCATTCTCCCAAAGTTTAAATCGAATTACCCGTTTTACAGTTATAAAGGGCGCGAAGCCATGGTTACTATTCACTTTCTCCCCCGATTCACCTACAGTCAAAATCAAAGGGCTTTTCCAAATTGGAGGGTACGGAAGACAATCCAAGTGGTCTACATCAAGATAGCAGGGTCAAAATTGTAATATCAAGGCTCCTCATTGGCTAACTTAAACAAGGAGTGCCACGTGGATGAGTGAAAGCACGAGGGGATGCTAGATTTTGCTCTGGAAGCACTCATATAACTAGCACAAGGTCACATCAAAGGATTGCCAGCTTGGCAATCCATGAGAGAGTGTAAAGTGATCTAACGGCTCATAATCATCCTCTAATGATTAATTGAGTGTACGGGCAAGATTAAAAGGGGCTTGGGAAGCAAGGCAAGACCTAGAATCTTCATCAACAGGATATATATAGCCCTCACTATCACACACACACACACATCACCTAGTTTTTTTAGTAAGCTTTTAGTTAGTTAGTTTTTAATTTTAGCTTAATTCCAATTTTTAGCTTATTTTCCTTTAAAAGCCTTTGTAATTTCTTTTCAAGTAATGTAAACCAGCTTTTATTAATGAAATACAGTTTCACTTTGTCATAAGTTCTTTTGTTAACTCTCATAAGCTCTTACTTTTCTCTAAATGATAAGCTAAAGATCATAAGCTCTTAAATAAGCTCTTATTAGTCTTTAAGCTATTAATAGAGTTAATAGTTCTTTTAATCTATTACACATAATAAATCAGTGTAAACACCTTAATATATTGGATTTTAAGCTGTAGGAAGGGGATTCAATCATGGTAGGAATCCCAAGGACTTTTACTAGCTTATCCAATAGGATAAAGCTAGAGCTTGTAGCTGATATTGAGTTAATTGCTTCTGCTTTAAGCTGAAGCTTATTGTAACTCTTTCATTTAATTCATTGGTCTTTTAATTTCTGTACTTTTCATCATATCCGATTATAGTAAGATTACTTGCTTTTTTGCTTATATAGAAAGTGGGTTATCGGTTTTTTAGTGCTTATTTGTGTTTTTAATTTGGTATTAGTGCTTATAAACCATCTGTTTTAGCTTAGTAGTAGTTGGAATCTAGATTAGTGCTTAATTTGTCTTAAAATCTAACAAAAACCAAAAAGTTAGTTAGCATAGCTTAGATATCTAGATTGATCATTACGTAGATATAAATGAAAAATGGCTTAGTTAAGCTTGTTAACAAGCTGTTAAAGTCATCCGGTAATTAGATTAGATCATTAGAATTTTAATTATATTACGTTACATAAATCTGTCACAAGTTAATGGGGTGTTTGGTTTAAGCTTGTTCAGACACCAAAAGTCAAAGGAAATTGAATAAAAGTTTTTGAGATAAGTTTAATTTATCATGAAACTCAGATGAAAAGGTTGTTTTTAAAAGTTGATTACTTAATTTCAAAAAGTTAGAGCTTAATTTACTTGTGTCTGCACAGGGGAAGTTTTCATAGTATTTTCACTTGCGTGCAAATTGGACCACCTACTTAAGGCTTGGTTTTGTGATTGACTTTGTGTATAGCCATATTCAAGTAGAGTATCTCTAAGTGCAAGTTACCCCTCTAGGATACTGCATTGTTCTTTGCCTTTTCATTAGTTGCTTAGGCTGTAGTAACCTCAGTTATACTGTGATTACTTGGCTTCATTTAGATTAGTAATTGTGGGATTTAGTATTTCAAACTTAGTAGGATTTGAGTTTTCATATAGTAAATATGATTGAGTCTTAGGTTTTCTTTTTCTAGCTTATTCTTTAGTTAATTTGCTGTCAAAAGTTCATAAAATCTTAAAAGACCAAAAACAGTAGAGTTTGCTTATGCCTTTAAATTTGGATTTCTTAGCTTATAATAGTTGTTTTTATCATTGAATTCAATAGTCTAAATATTTGTTTTTGATCAGTTAGCAATGCTTAGGTTAGGCTAATAGCTTATAGCTTTAATAGCGTAGCTTAATGTTTAGTTTTTTATTTTTTTACCTGAATTTGCTTTTTGTTCAGCCTATTTCGTTAGCTTTATGTGTTTTTAGTTCAATTAACTTTTCATAACTAGCTTAAAGTACATCATTAAGCTATCCAGAACATCTTTGCTTTGTAATTTTAAGCTTATTTGGGCTTGTTACAAACTGTTTTCGTAGAAACAAGCAAAATTTGAGCTTAAAAAGCACACGTTCTGAGGTCCGCAACTTTAAGAGCTTATTGCGAGCTTAATATTTACTTTCAGATTATATGGTTTTTATTAATAATTGCTTAAAACGTGTCTTCTTTAATTTATCTAGTATTAGTTTTTGCAAAAAGTGAAAAATAAATACAAAAAAGGGGTGTGTTGCCAGCCTCGGAACCCACGACCTCTCTTTTTTAAACCCAACGTGTTACCTAATGTGCTATTTAGCTCATCCAACCTCTTCTCTTTTCATTTACTCTTTAAACACATTTTCATTTCCCTTTTTAGTTATTAAGTCGTAGCTAATAACTACGGGCTTATTGAGCTTATTTGTTGAAGCTGGACGCTTCCTTTTATTTTTACTTTAAATCTTTGTTGCAATTTTAGTTTTAATGAATTTTTTCAGATTTTTCCTTTTATTTTACATTTACTAAGGATTTTCGCAGGTTTTTAATTTTCAAAAATACATAAAATATAGAAAAATGTTTTAGAAAAATACAAAATATTAGTTTTTAGTTTTATAAAAAATAGCTTTAGGTTTACATATCAGTAAAATCATTTTCAACCGTTTAGATTTTATTTTCATTTTTTGGCTTTTAAATTTAAGTTAAAAATAGGATTTTATTTCTAAAAAATAGTTAAAAATAGTTTTCTGAGTTTTTATGTAACTTTAGACTTTTATAAGTTTAAAAATCATTTTTCTAATTTTTTAGTACTTAATTTGCTATTTTTTAGGATTTAATTATATTAAAATAGTTTTTAATTCATAAAAAATTCAAAAATAATCAAAAAAAATGTTTTTCTTTTTCTTAAAATTTACTTTTGTCCTAACTTAGGTTTAGAAATTTAGTTTACATTTTAGGAGTTAAATTTAGTATATTTTCTTATTTGTCGCTTTTAGTTGCTCCCGTTAATTTGTTTAAGTGTTTAATAGCTTTTAATTGTTAATTTTAATTGTTGCTTTTAATTAGTAGTTATAGAAACTCAAAAATATCTTCTCTCTCATTCAAATCACAATCCAAGCTAAAGCAAGGTTTTAATTTCACAAGTCGTTGTGGAAACGACCCGGGTGATCATACTTCTCGATTAAATATACGTATTATATATTATATATATATCTTTTAAAAGTGAATTTTTCCTTAGGGAATTTTCTTAATTGCTCTTTCGGAATTATATTATATTATATATTTTTGCGTGTATAAAACTACCAATCAAGAAAGGTCTTTGAGCCGAGCTGGAGGAGGTTGTATGACTCAAGACGAGTGCACTAATTCTTATCAGTCTTAGGGATGTCTGTTTGGGAGGGAGTTAAGAATAAGAGCCTACTAGTTGGGAGGGAGTAAAAACTCAACTAGATACTGCACAGGAAGTTCAGAGCATAATTCACATCAAAGCCAAAGTATTCAGATTAGAGAATTTCAAGAATGACAAATAAGAAGCAGATTTAGAAGACTTCATCATGACCAGAAGTCTTAGAAAATGAAGCTTTTTTAAGGCATGCAGCTAATTCAGAAACTTCGAGATGACCAGAAGCGTATGAAGAAAGCTTTTGAAGACGTGTCAGGAAGTTATGAACAAAAATCCAATCAAGACCGAGATCATCGGTAGAGAAAACTTCTAAGTCATCCTCAGCAGTATGTTTACAATGTGTTCGATTGCAAGCTGAAGAAATAAAGTTGGAGCATTCAAGTATATCAAGATCATTGATGACTATCTCAAGGAATGCTGGACTTCATTCTTATCATTTTGCTTTATTTTTGCTTGTAGGAAACATTGTGACCAATTCACATGTGACACCATCTTAGAGGGAGATTGTTAGCCTCACGATTTTAGTGAAGCTGGCATCTTACACGTGAATTAGACTAGCTATAGACCAACTGCTAAACGCAGAGACTATTATTGTATATGTGGTATAGATAGCTTTGTGTTAAGATATAAATACCCCTCATGACTCTCCATGAGGGGTTGGTTGAATCATTGTGTAACTTTTCTCTCTTTCTAATAAACACATAGTTCATTCCTTTTCTCTCTCTCCTTTCTCTCACTAGAAAACATAATGACTTATCTATTGTTCTTTGATCAACTAAGACCCCCAGAATAAGGTGTTTTGATTTACGCTACACCACAACCTCCTCATTTCACCTCATTTTCACTTCTCATTTTCTTCATTCTAGAGAGAGAAAGAGAATTCTCTCCCCTTTCTCTCTAGAACCACCACCACCTCTCTCTATCGCCGACCACCACCACTACCACCGCCGGCCGCCGTCGTCTTCGCCTCCCACTGTCGGTCGCCGCCATGTTCTTTCTTTGTTCGCGGTTTTCAAGATTTGAAGGTTTAGGTTTAGTGTTCGGGGTTAGTACATGAAATTTGGGTTGTGTTTAGATTATTAAAAAGGGGATTTTCTTCAAACTTGTAAGTAATCACTTAACTAATCTTATCATTTTTGTATTTCTTTTATTTTGTATATAAATAGTTATGTTTGGTATATTAAGCATACAGAATAGCCGTTATTGATTATATGTGCACTTTTGGTATTGATGAACCAAAAGAGGCGTCTCGGGTCCGTTATTGTATTAAATGACATTTTAGTGTATGTATTGTCGAAACGGATATTTGTGACTTTGTCGGATGTTTTAAATAGTTAAATAGTGATTTTGAAAAATATGGAAACGTCCTACATACGAACAGGTCATGCCAAAATTTTCTAAAATTTCTATATTTAGAATATTTTTCACAAAATTATACTTTTCACAAATTTCGACAAAAAGACAAAAAACATAAAATTTACAAAAATTCTAAAACTTCTTTTATTTATTTTACAACACTTAATCGTGTGTTTTCTTTTAAACGGAAACACTTTATTTTATTATTTTGAGGTTTCCGGTAACGTGTCGAATTATATTGTTTTATTTATTTTTCCTATTTTCTTATATAATACATGCAATGTATTATATACTTCGACTATTTTATTTTTGGTTGTTCATCTTAATTATATAATTCATGCTATGAATTATATACTTGTTCATTTTTCATATGTAATATATAAGGTGTATATATTACATACTTTGATTTATTCTTCGATTTCTTTTAACCAACCACCAAACTACATCTAGAAATCTAAATCTTTTTATCAACGTGTCACGTTGATGTAGCCATCCTTCAGAAAACCCAATTTCATTATCTCATTTAGCATGTCATAACTGATAAGGTAAACCTCATCTTCTAGGTCGAGCCGTCCGGTTACCGTTGTGTTGTGCCCATTATTTCCTTATTTCTACTATTTGATCTACGGGGGAGAATACATGCTCGTTACAACTTGTTTACATATTCATTTGCAATCTCTTTTACATACTTGTTTGCATGCTTGATTTCGTAACTTGGTTACATACTCGTTTACATACACATTTACAAAACTGTTTATATACTCAATACAAACTTGGTTACATGAACGTTTACAAACTCATTTACATGGTTGATTACAAACTCACTTACATACTCATTTTCATATCTCGCAATGGGATACATTACTTGTTTTCACTTATGGACGCAATAACTATACTTTGATTTAAATGATTACGGATTAGCTTAAGTTGCATGAACTGTTAAGTACTCGGAGAGTAAGAGCGAATCTTATAAGATAGATCTATTTGGGATTGACAATCCCTGTTCGGGTGATTAGCTCTCACTAGTTTCGGTGGTACCGAACTAATGAACGTTATACCATGTCGGAGCATTGGATTACATACTCATGAACTCTTACCATGCCTTGAATAAAGTGGCATACACACAAGTCTACGTCGCAGTTTCATAAACTTAGGGGTGCAATCATAATCACATATGGTGACTATTGTATTGGACACAATGGTCATGCATACTTTACAAAAGCTTTATCCCATCTATATTTAATTTTTGTGACTATTGTATGGGATACAATAGTCATACACATCTTTGATTTCAACTGTTATACTTATATTTTTGGTGACTATTATAATGATTGAAATGGTCACATACTCTTTACAAATCTTTGATCCAACATTTATGCTTACAAAAACCTATGAACTCACCAACTTTATGTTGACACTTTTAAGTGTGTTTTTCTCAGGTGAAATGGATACTTGGCTTACTTGATATGCATTGGAGTCTAACCTTTACAAGATTACATTTATGGATTTCTACATGCATTCAACATATTAAATCTCGTCTTATTATTTCATACTTTTCATTGTGATGCAAATTTTGGGATAAATGTTACAACAATTTAGATTTCAAGAAAATCAATGAGATTACTTTTCAAACAACACATTTAGAGGTCGTTCTCTTATATCTTGTGCAATGTATTCTAAAAGTTACGCTCTCGGACATACTTTCCTCTGCGACCCAATTTGGGGGTGTTACAGATTGGTATTCAGAGCCAAGGTTATAGAGAACTAGGTTGCATATTTTACCTAGACTATAACCGTTTTCACAAACATTGCATAACATTAAACTTTTTCATGTGCATACACACTACTTGCTTACTTGCTTACATTACTTGCTTACATGACGTACATATATACATATATGCTTACATCCCTTATGTATATTTACATTATTTATGTAAGAGTTATTATATACATGATATAACATTTCTTAAGGCAAAGTAATACTATAAGCTCGTATGTCCTAAACATTATCCAAACATTAATTTATCTTATATGATATTTTACCATCATTCATTCATGTCATGATGCATTTCATTTCGCCATGCTTATTCTTTAAAACAACACTGTTTTACTATATAAATGCTATTTATATACATACTTGATTTTCAATCTAAACACCGCAGACATTATGAGTTACACAATGGTCCCGTTTTAATTCTCAGACATTGTGAGTTGCATAATGGTCTCACTTACTTCTCAAACATTGTAAGTTATACAATGGTCTCTAAAACTTTTTTTCATAACCTTATACAATATCGTTTTACATGAAACCCGTCACAGTTTTATTTACATGGAATTATGTGTGAATCTAAGTATTACAAGTCTTGTATGGGCGGAACTTGTAATAGGAGAATTGATATGATAATTGCTATGTTAACTCGTTCATAAAGACCTTTATCTCATTTACTTTAACCGTGTACTCATCAACTATTTTGAACACTATGTTGATCTCCTTTGATTGTTTTACTCCCCGTCTCTGAAGACGAGTTTTAAACGCTCGTCCCATACTCATTAGAGCACCTGCATCGTCATGTCATCAGAAATTCTTAAGTAGGATGATTTATAATCTCTTTATTTGAATGGATTGGGACGCCTCTTCATTTAAATAAATAAATTGTAAATCACCGAACCATAAGTTTATCATTTCTTACTTACATAAATTGGGACGCTTCTTTATGTAAATAATGAATTATAAATGAGTGGACTTATTTGTATCCGATGTGACATGAGTATGAACTCGAACCTGATAATCACCAGAATCTGTTAAAAAGATCTAGAAACGCAGTAGTGTCTTACCACTCAACAAAAATCTTAGGGCCTCATTTGAACTACCTGATCTCATTCTCAAGTTATTATTTTTGCCATTACAAATCCTTACAATCATGAACTGTTTGTGGATCTAACAGACTTGTTACACTCTTGAGCTAATGGAATTGGTTCAATCTCGAACTAACAGACTGAGTACAATATTCCACCACCTATTACATAAGCTCTTCAACGAGCTCCTCCTATTTGTTGCCCTTAATTATGAGGATATTGTTTCTCGAAATGTCCTCACTCTCCACATCCCATCACCGTTTGTTATAGTTATTGTTGTTATGTTTGCTGTTGTTGAGTCCTTGAGCAGTCCCAACTCGTACAACTTTATCCACTAGGTAATGCAACCCCCTTGAACAAGATAAACACCTGTCGATATAGTATTCGGTTGGTTTATTCATTACAGACCAATAGTACAACAATTTAAGTCATGATACATCCTAGTACTGCCTAAGTAAGTTGAATACTTACATCCATTAGCCTCGTCCGATATTAATCATCGAACATTACAGATATCAGAAACTAGACTCTGCCCTTAAACATTTAAAACTTTATATAGACATACCCACGCGACTACACTTTCTCCTTTGATGTTTTCACTATTAAGAGACTTTCTTTATAACGCGTTTATATCAATCATAAAACTTGTAATGATATTTTTCTAAAGTACCTATTCTGATGGGTTAAATATCCTGGTCAAACCTAGCCAAAATTTATGTATATTAAGAAGTGTCGAAACATCGAATTTTGCTGAATAAAGTTATCAACGCCATGTTTAAAACTGGTTTATTAAATCTTAAATCTTTTCTTGGTCACACAATCGGTTAACACAAATTGAATCCCGGGACGGGATTCCTTTAAGGGGTAGGTACTGTAACAACCGGTAATTTTTCAAACTTATTATAATAATAAATTATACTTATTATTATTTATATTTCACTTTTGAACATTTCCGAACTCATTTGACTTGAAAACGAGAACATATCTCGCAAATTGTGAAAAACCGCACACAACGCGTACCGACATGATAATAATTAAATTTATATTTAATTATCACAATTTATTTAATAAAAATATTTAATAAATTATTTAACATTTTATTCAAAAACGTTTGTTAAAAACGCGAATGTTCAAGTTAAAGTTTCATTTTACGGACAAAGCTTACCCGTGATACCCGATGACTACCCAATAAATAACAAACATTTTAAATAAATTTTATAAAACATTTATGAAATACTAGTCGTGTAATTACTCATTTTTTGTGAAAAAATTGTTTTATACGCAATGGTATGAATTTCGAGTCCTCGATCAATTGTTATCTAGCCTATACAAGTCATGAGCCTTAATAATACAAAAATTACAATAATGGTCCCTGTGATTAGTTTACACCTCGAGTTCAAGTAATAGTGTTTAGATTTCGATGAATATGGTCGTATATATATTCGTTACGAAGCTAATTTAGTAATCTAGCGACTTTTATAAAAATTATATTGTTACGGAAGGAAAGTTAAGGAAGAAGTATATAATTTTTTACGGAACTAAAAACTAGTAATTTTGGAAAGAATGAAAAGAAAAGATAACCTCCTCCTCCATTTCTCTTCCACTATAAATACCACAACCTCCTCATTTCACTTTATTTTTCACTTCTCATTTGTTCATTCTAGAAGAGAAGAGATTTCTCTCCCTTCTCTCTAGAACCACCACCAACTTCTCACCGTCCGACACCACCCCTACCCACCGCTTCGGCCGCCGGCGCCGCTCACAGCCGCCCGTCGTCGCAGCCTCCCACTGTCAGTCGCCGCCGCCGTCAACGCCGTTTTCTTTCTTTGTTCGCGGTTTTCAAGATTTGAAGGTTTAGGTTTAGTGTTCGGGGTTAGTACATGAAATTTGGGTTGTGTTTAGATTATTAAAAAAGGGATTTTCTTCAAACTTGTAAGTAATCACTTAACTAATCTTTTTATCTTTTTATTTCTTTTATTTTATATATAAATAGTTATGTTTGGTATATTAAGCATACAGAATAACCGTTATTGATTATATGTGCACTTTTGGTATTGATGAACCAAAAGGGGCGTATCGGGTCCGTTATTGTATTAAAATGACATTTTAGTGTATGTATTATCGAAACAGATATTTGTGACTATATCGGATATTTTAAATAGTTAAATAGTGATTTTGAAAAATATGGAAACGACCTATATACGAACGGGTAATGCCTATTTTTTCTAAAATTTCTATATTTAGAATATTTTTCACAAAATTATACTTTTCACAAATTTCGACAAAAAAACAAAAAACATAAAATTTACAAAATTTTTAAAACTTCTTTTATTTATTTTACAACACTTAATCGTGTGTTTTCTTTTAAACAGAAACACTTTATTTTATTATTTTGAGGTTTCCGGTAACGTGTCGAATTATATTGTTTTATTTATTTTTCCTATTTTCTTATATAATACATGCAATGTATTATATACTTCGACCATTTTATTTTTGGTTGTTCCTCGTTTTTTTTATAATTCATGCTTTGAATTAATATACTTGTTTATTTTTCATTATTGTAAATATATAAGGTTTATATATTTACTTACTTAGATTTTTTCATTGATTTCTTTTAACCAACCACCAACTAAAATCTAGAATCTAAATCCTTTATTCAGCGTTTGTCTTGTTGATGTAGCCATCCTTCAGAAAACCCAATTTCATTATCTCATTTAGCGTGTCATAACTGATAAGGTAAACCTCATCTTCTAGGTCGAGCCGTCCGGTTACCGTTGTGTTGTGCCCATTATTTCCTTATTTCTGCTATTTGATCTACTGCTTCGAGGTGAGTTTATAGCCCCTCTTTCACTTGTTTTACATTTACTTTACAAATCTCGGGGGAGAATACATGCTCGTTACAACTTGTTTACATATTCATTTACAAATTTTTTTTTAATACTTTGATTTCGTAACTTGTTTACATACTCGTTTACATACACATTTACAAAACTGTTTACATACTCAATACAAACTCGGTTACATGAACGTTTACAAACTCATTTACATGATTGATTACAAACTCGGTTACATGAACGTTTACAAACTCATTTACATGGTTGATTACAAACTCGCTTACATACTCATTTTCATATCTCGCGATGGGATACATTACTTGTTTTCACTTATGGACGCAACAACTATACTTTGATTTAAATGATTACGGATTAGCTTAAGTTGCATGAACTGTTAATTACTCGGAGGGTAAGCGCGAATGTTATAAGATAGATCTATTTGGGATTGACAATCCCCGTTCGGGTGATTAGCTCTCACTAGTTTCGGCGGTACCGAACTAACGAACGTTATACCATGTCGGAGCATTGGATTATATACTTATGAACTCTTACCGTGCCTTGAATAAAGTGGCATACATACAAGTCTACGTCGCAGTTTCATAAACTTAGGGGTGCAACCGTAATCACACATGGTGACTATTGTATTGGATACAATGGTCATGCATACTTTACAAAAGCTTTGGCCCATCTATATTTAACTTTTATGACTATTGTATGGGATACAATAGTCATACACATCTTTGATTCCAACTGTTATACTTACATTTTTGGTGACTATTATAATGATTGAAGTGGTCACATACTCTTTACAAATCTTTGATCCAACATTTATGCTTACAAAAACCTATGAACTCACCAACTTTATGTTGACACTTTTAAGCATGTTTTTCTCAGGTGAAATAGATACTTGGCTTACTTGATGTGTTACAAGATTACATTTATGGATTTCTACATACATTCAACACATTAAATCTCGTCGTATTATTTCATACTTTTCATTGTGATGCAAACTTTGGGACAAATGTTACAACAATTTAGATGTCAAGAAAATCAACGAAATTACTTTTCAAACGACACATTTAGAGGCCGTTCTCTCATATCTTGTGCAATGTATTCATGAAGTAACGCTCCCGGACATACTTTCTGCTGCGACCCAATTTGGGGGTGTTACACATTTCTAAAAAGATATCTCCCAAGTTTAACTTGAAGATATGAATTTACAAACTACCTATGATATGGATATAAAAACTGAGCACCTCACGAAAAGGGAACTAAAACACTCATACTCACACTAGTCTACGTACGTGTTTCATTTTTGGAGTGATCACTTAATTGCTCAAAATCATAGCATGCATTCTATTATAGGCTTGGCAAGTATGTAAAACTCCACCATTAAGCAAAGGTATAAACAATCTTTAAAGGCAATATAGGGTAAACAAATATAAGGCGTGGGGCGAATCATTCTTATAATGTAATCTTTACCAATAAAAACACTTGAGCAAATACTACAAAATCATAAGTTAAAATTCGCCAAGTGATTGCTCATCTTTTACCCAAGCACACTAAAGGTTAAGAAATAAGTATATTAAGAACAAATACGGGTAGGATAAGACACGAGATACACATTTAAAAGTTGTAAAATGAAAAATATACCAAACAAATGGTCTAGATTCCATACTCTCCCCGTCACTAGTCATTGTTCACCCATTAGTCCAAGTATTGCGATGCAAGAATATGATAATCAAATCATCCTCAAATCATAACTATGGATTAGTGTTTATAACATTGATCTTAAAGTTCGCCTTTATACTTCAAATTTCATATCATTACTTAGGCGACACTATGTACACTAATCAATTCTTCATATAAATCGGTTGGTTTCATAATTGCAACCAACACTTATACATTCATAATGCAGATTTTCTTTGTATTTTTATTTTTTGCAGTTTGAAATATCATATAATCACAATAATCATCCCCTCACTTGAGATGAAAAACATCGGAAAATAAAAAGAACTAAGGGGATCTTCATGATAAAAAATAATAAGTATTCCACGAAAGCATAATCCCGAATCCCTCTCCTTGAAGCATGGACTTAAGTGACTAACAACTCCTCGATTATGGATAAAGACTACACGGTTGGCCAGGCGAATGGTGTAACAAACAGTACATACATGGGGTTAAAGCAACGAAAGGATGGCTCGAAAGGGTTATTCTAAGGGTATCTTACACTAAAAGTGAGTGCAATGAAAGAGTTATTACGGGAGGTCGACAAGTCAATGTGACAAGTCGATAAATACACACAATAATACACATATGGCCTGATTTTGGTTAAATCCTAAAATATTGCCTTCTTAAATTATCTATTCCAATTACATTAATAAAACTCAATGTAATTCTCATTATCATGGTCTTGTAATGATATAAGGGCCAAGTTCTAAAGTCTACATTAACTACCGGCGCACTCAGTTTTAGTGGAATTATGTAATATAGGAAAACGAAGTAGTCTAAATCCTCACCAATAGATTTAAGGGTAATTTGTGCTCGGCTAAGACCATTCTAGTTTCAGTAAGAAAAACACGTCCAAAATTTTATAATTGGCACAATTTTCATAACACACTAGAAATTGAAGCCAATTAATAGTCAAGTGGTCAAATTCTACTTCCCTCCCTCCATCTTAGTGCAATGTCCCTGTTGTAGTTAAAATATTAAAAACATAGGAGAAAGTAGAATTAGAGCGAGAAACTCCCATGGATTTGCTCGGAATGATCAAAGATTCACGTATGTGAACGTGTCCCCTATAAGTATAGTGAGCAAAAATCCATATCCCTGAATACACTTATTAAACAATCACGTGCATCATGATAGAAAGAAAAAAGTAAAAAACATAAACAAAAATAAAAAACCTAACTCGGTTTTGTAGTAATCACGATTTCATTTAGCGTATGCAACAAGGCTTTAAACCCCTTGGTATCCTGAGCGGATAAATTTTAGTCTCATGACGGTTTCCAGGGAACACACCCACAAAGTTTAAAACTATAATACATGACTTGGAAATGTTTACAAAGGCTTCACACCCAACAACAATAGCAGACCAGCCAACAACATCCACGCCTTCAAATCAAAGCTCTAGACACCAACCCCGCACCCTAAAATAAGACACCCAACCACAAATACCATCAGCCAGCCACAAAAACCCAACAACACAAAAAGGCCAACAATGCGACAACTGCTCCATCATTCCACCTTCTTCTTTTTTCCTTCGTTTGTCGAATTTTGTAGTGTTAGCCTCTTTGCAGACCTGAATCTGGTCTCACCTCTAACTATTGGTTTGCCTAGATCTTCGAATTTTGCAAGTTCTATTAACATTGGGCTACCTGAAAGCAATGAAGAGTTAATATACGGTAGCAAAATACGAAACACATGCATTTATTTTAAACCCACAAAAACGAACATAAGCATACGAACCTGGGACGCATTTTGTCAGTTCAATTTTTCCTTCAACACCGACAGGTTCATCAACATATCGTCAAGGGTGAAATCAACTGCTACTATTTTGCTGCAGGTATTGAAATGAAACCGGAACGTGTGTTTCTACCTTCAACTACCAAAACTTTTGGTGGGATCTCCTGAGGATTGGGTATTCCCAGCTGGCAAACCAACTCAGGACATTGATGTCGGGTAAGGGCATCGACAACTGGAGTAAAGAATGTAAACAAGGTTGTACCAGTTTCATCCAAAAAAAGCTTTGAAACTATACCTGCATATTTAGCAGCAAAATTCAAAACGGCAACGCTGTTTTTTCATCCTACATACCATGACATTTGTTAGCAAATTACCTGTAGGTAGGTTCTAGTTGAGGCCCATGATCCATGCACTTCCACACTCCACCATTCTCCTTTACCATTCTGGTACACTCGGTGCACGATATATAAAACCAATCCCTCGTTCCATTAACACAGGTTATTGTTGCTTCACAACTGAACCTGACGCCTTGTAACAATAAGCAAACTTGAGTAACGTCTAAAAGACAATGGCAACCATTACCGATATTTTTAAACTAAATAGTCAGATAGGAAAATAAGCACGATATAAGTTTAAGGATTCATTTTTTTGTGATACTAACAGGAGCTAACCTGGTAGGTGTCTGGGTTTTGTTGAAGCAACAATGCCAAGGAATATCTGTTCCGCAACCTGTCTTTATTTGGATTTTGGTGGCAATATTTGCAGACCGTAAGTGGTGGATTGAGGTTGTGCTTTCTCATGTACCTCTTTCAAATTCACACGCAAATAGCCAGATTATACGATAAAAATTACTAATAAAAATCAATAAGCTGAAGTTCGATTCTACTGTACGTTACTTACTCAGCCTGGGATTGCTTGACCTCTAGGATATCTAGATTAAAGTAGTAGTACGTGGCCAGTGAAGCTGACAGTTGCAAATCTACAATGTTAAGAGTTAATACTATAAGCACATACTATCTAAAAAAACGTTTTTAGGTTATTCAAATCACTAAGTGAATACCTCTGTATCGAGACACCCGACATGTGGTAACAACAATAATCATAGGAGTTTCCATCTTTTCAACCAAGTTCTTGTCAAACTCTCGCGCCATGTCATCCAACATTGTGAACTCAGTGATATTTCCACTATCTATGCAAATTTTTTTATCAGTTTTCGAGAGAAGATTACGTTAGTTTTTTTATAAGCAAAATTTTTTAGGCATATGAAGCTACTTAATCTAAATTCTCAATGTCGACCTTTCTTCTAACAGTTTGCCTTTTATTAGGATCCATGGTAATAACTAAATCACCCACTAATTGAATGCATCTAGTATAATCTGCTAATATAAAGAAGAACTAAGTCAGATGCTTTAATAATAGAAGAAGAAGCATGCATGTAAGTGTTACGTGTCTAAACAAGATGCTGAACTCTAACTCAACTGTTTGGCTGAGATAATTTTGAATCAAGCTGATTATACTAAACAAAGTTAAAGAAATGCTCTTGAAAGCCAACCACTGATATATTTTTAAAACTTGGTGTATCGTCCAAATCTGAGGCTCGTCTTGTTTTCGAGAGTTTGTTGTCACGGGCTTGTTGCTTCGCAACTGAAATCACAAATTCTGTAGGCGGAACCAACTTTAAGAATCTTACTAAAGTGCTCAATTTCATTGACATTCATATTTGTTTAAATGGCACTGCCATGTGCACATTAAAACATCATAAGACAGACATTACTAACTCATACCACCGCTACAAATTCAAGTTTGTCAAATTTACCTATCTGTCAAGCAATATACATCAATAACCAGTTGGCGTTGGAACATTTCGGGCTATCCATCTACGGTAAACCCTAACTTCTAAAATTTTGTTTCTGTCCCCTGCTTTGAGATGTCCAAAATTATTCGCCGTCATCCTAACAACAACATCAAATATACAAAATTTAGCACAAAACAAGACAACGCCAACAAAAAGTAAAAATAGCATGGTGAAAAATAACAGAAACCGAACTAACGCCTTTAATAAGAAACCCTTTTGCAACTTTCACTCCCAACAGATACATGATACAAATACTGTAATGCATTATCATTTCATATAAAGACCCTAGCATATCAATTCAACAATGGAGCAAATTTGAAGATAATTACAAACAAATCTTTGTGGCTTAAATTTTTGTTAACAAATTTCATAAACTATATTTTTCACAGTATTCGACATCCGTTATTATATTCATTTAAAAAGTTATTTTAGTGCATCTGCTGATGTTGACATGTAGCCCCTCTGGAAAACCAAAACCCTCAAACAATAATGCATTCAACATTCACATTAGATAATGTTAAAAATAAACATAGAACAACTCGACAGTCAGGACGTGAACACAACCGACTATGGTAGAAACAAAAAACATTGACAAGCATAACAACTCCATCCACCAAAGACCCACTAAAATGATTGAACAATGTCACTGATAAAATACAAATGTTCTAAAACTAAACAACCAATAACTTAATCCACCACAGACTTACCTAAATGCTTCAACAGCCTAACTGGTAAAATCCAAATGTTTTAAAAATCAACAACCTAAAATACCACCTCCTAACCTCTAAACTTTACAACCTCTAAATACATGAACATGGCAAGCCAAATGCACCAACAAAGTAGAAACCCTAACTGCATGAACACAACACACCTAATGGACTAACAAACTAAAAAGTTGTATCAAACAACCCCCCAAAACTCAACGTAAACTACATAATCACACCTTCTAAACCACATGCACAATTTAATTAACATTCTGTAACCCCTAAGCACAAAGAAACATCAAATAGTCTAACAACATTACATAACCACACTTTCTAAACTACACACACATTAAAGAAGCATAAAAAATCTTGCAACAATTTTAACAAACCTAAAGTAAAACTTGCAATGAATAAACATACATGCAACAAAAGAAGGCAAAGATTTGTTTATGTCAATCGCAAGACGAACATAATTTTGCCATCTACAACCCCTAAACACAAACAAAACATCAAGCAATCAAACCACATTAGATAGCTACATCTTCCAACCCACACCCGCCGAAAAAGAAAAAAATGAAGCTATGTAGACATACCTACAGCAAAGAAATCTTAGAAGGGAAGTTTTTTTATCAATGGTAGTATGAAGATTTCATGACAAAACCACCCACCTACTATATTTAGAAATTCAAACTAAAGCTTCCATCTCTATTACATATATTAATCAATGTGATAATGAAACACATATGTCAAGCATGCCGGTAAGCCAACTGATTAAGTGGAAAGTTAGTGGAAAACCCACTAACAAAATTAATCATTTTTAAATTCTCAAGGTGTGGCTCGACTTGGCTCGGCTCGGCTAGTGAACAGTGTCAGCTTGATCCGCGACTCCACATTGCTTCCAAGCCGATCTCTCCCTCGAGCCGATCCCTGACTTGGCGGCTACACAATTATGTCAAATTACATAAGAGCTTGAACAAATGTTATATAGTAAAATTACGTTCTTCTTTATACATTTTGTACGTCTTGAATCTGTATCAATGTAGAATGTGTATTGCAAATATGCGTGACAGATATTTCACAATGACATGTTTGGTTACATCCTATAATGAAATTTCTTTTTTCTTTGTAGGGTTGCGCGGAATTTAGGTTTCACTCGCAAAAAACCAAAAGCCGAGACCGAATAAAGGCTAAACGAATTTGTAACCGAATCAAGTTTACTAAAACCAAATCGAATTAAACATTTGGTCTTGGTTTGGATATGGCTTTGGCAAAATGGAAACCGAACCGAATCGAAAATCACATTCACATAAATATATATATTTTTATATATTTATATACATAAGAAATAACATAAAATATAACACTCTTTAAGCTTTAATTTTTTTGCCACATATCAATGTAATTAAATAAATAAATAATTAAAATTATGTAATTTGGGTTAGTTTTAATGAAATGAACGTAATAAATCGATAATCGAACTGATGAAAACCCCCATTTCTTTGTCTATCCACCTAAGTAGAGGTTCACAAACCGGATTTTTGTCCAAATCAGCTCGATTTAAAAACCGGATTGGATTTAGTCAACTGGTCAACGGACCAGTTTGACATAAACCAGATCGGTTTGAAACTGATTTTGGCATAGAAAATCCGAAACCGGTTCGGGATCGGTTTAAACCGAGTTACGTCAAACCGGTTCCAAAAACCGGTTTTTTGTATGCTTAGTTTTTTTGGGCTAGGTCGCTGGAAACATCATAGTGATTAAAAATAAGAGGTTTTGAGAACTTTTTATTTCACTATTAATAACTTAATAAATAATAACATAACAATTAACAAAACGTTAAAATACTTAAACATCAAATAGTTTCTTGAATACATTAAAGGAATACATCGTCTTCGTCAATAACATTACAGGAATACATCAAATAACATTAAAGGAATAACATAAATAATGTCTTCGTCTTCGTTGTGTCTTGAATTAATCGTCTTCGTTATGTAAGAGGTACATACAAACCCATCGCTATTTTTTCCTAGTGTATTTCTTCTTCAACCCGCAACATGTCGCCTTCGAGTGGTAATATATATTGAATCTTTTTCACGCTATCGAGGGGGTCTTTCAAACAAATACAAAATTTCACCGCCAACGGAGTGAGTTTTGTTCTTCTCGGTGATATAACCCTCCCAGTAATCGAAAAGGTGGATTCCGAAGCTACCGTACTAGCTTAGACCATTAGCAGGTCACAGGCCATGGCGGCTAGAACCGAAAATTGGGATCCCCGTTCTTTACACCAAGCCAAAATATCGAAATTCTCAAACTCTTGAATAGTAACTTAAAACAAAAATTTGGATCCTTGGTACCTTTCGAGCTCGCTACTAGGGGTCTTGCCTCGAGATCATTTTGAATTTTCATTTCTTAAAACATTATATAGTCGAATGTTTTCGTCACCACCAAAAGAACTCAAACCCGCATCTTGATACATACCATGAATATTTGTTGAACTTGAGCCATATTGTGTTAATTAATCTTGAAACATTTTGTCAAAAGCGTCGTTAAAGCGAGCACATTGATTTACTATATGGTTCGGGTCTTCTTCGTACAAACCCAAATCATAAGAAATGTTTTGAATTAATGTGTCAACCCCGGTTCGGTTTACAGTAGGGTTTAAAACGGCGACACTAGTTAATTATAACGGGTGACAATTTCTTAAAATATTTTTTAAAATTTTCTTTCATTGGTTTTACTATGTTTTCATAAAATGCGCCTCTCATTTCAAAGTCGTTTATTTTTTAATTCATTAAAAAAAGTTGTTTTAAAACTAAACAACTTGTAGGATAGTAAACTCCCGATAACAAAGTAGTAGCTTTTCTAAAAACTCCAAGAAAATCCGAAACACCTTGATAGTATCCCAACTTGACTCAGGATAAGGCGTAACTCGATTACGTTGTGCAAGGTGGTCATGAAACATTCTTAAAGTATCTTTTTGTCGTATATCACATTCAAATAGTTTGCAATTGGAATTCCATCGGGTAGGTACGTCCCAATTCAAACCTAACCAAATGGCATTTGCATGGTTACAAAACTTCAAATATCTATGATATCGAGCATTACTAGTACTAAAAATATCTTTTAACATTTGTTCAAAATCATTTTTATTGGCGTGATAACATTTAACCCGTCTTGCACAACCAAATCAATAATATGTGCTACACATCGACTATGAAAAAGACACCGTCGCAAACCGGTTTGTATTTTAGTTTTAATTGATCAACCGCAACAGTGTAGTTTGACACATTATCAAAAGATATAGAAAAAATATTTTCTTCTAAATTATATGTTTTGATGACATAATCTAAAATAACATATAAATTTGCGCCGGTATAGGGGTATCCAAACAATTCAAAGGCAATTGTACGCTTCATCATTACCCATATTTTGGGATTTACCCATTAGGATTTACCCAATGCGCAATCTCACAAAGATACGAATCCGATGAACCATGTGGAGCCGTCCAAACATCACACGTTAAACTTACACCAGTTTCTAAGGATTGAAATCCTAAAATCATTTCATTTTTAGCTAGTTTCCACATATTTATACAATCACGTCTTAGTGTAGTGCGACTTACATGGCAATATCAAGGTTGAAGTGTTTCTTGGATAAGCGAGGTCATTCACTTATTGTCGAAGTGGTTAAAAGTCAAGGTTCCTTAAATCACAAATTGACCCATCATTTCCCGAACATGAGCTGCCTCGTAATGCCACAATGATCCATCAACTCCCATTGTTATTTGACTAGAACCTAACGCGACTTTCAACACAAGACATCTTTTATTCATATGATTTTTCAACATAGTATTCACGTCTTGAGCGAAAAAAGCCCCACATTTCTTATCTTACTTTTTTAGACCGCTCGACATCACACACAAATCGTAGTTTGACCAAAATCATCGGGTTTCAATTTGTCTCTTTCATAACCACCACCGTAAGATTGGTTGATGAATCCCTAATGGCAATGGCAGATTGAGATTGCCCACATCCGGATGCCATTTTTTCAGAGCTTTTTTGCATTTTTGAAAGTGTTTTTTGTTTGTTTTTTAGAGTGTGATTTACCCTCAACACCCAACCCACTTATATACTAGTAATGGGGTGTCAATTTGGTGGTTTAAGACAAAAAACAGTCAAAAACACAAAAAACAGTAATATTACCGTTGTTGTCTCGTCCAACAGGTTTTATAACGTTAAAAAAACCCGATTCAAACCAATTTAAAAAACCGGTTTTCAAAACCGACCCGGTTTAAACCGGTTTCAATCCTGCGAACAACGAAAATTCAAAACCGGTTTTAGAACCGACGGATCGGTTTAACTGAAACCGGTTTTTAATTTTTGGGTCTGATCGGTTCCGGATCCCATTTTTTGTGCACAACAACACCAAACATCAAGAGAGCAAAAGAAAGCCTAATATCTAAACCAACCTCACTTTGAGTCAAATATCAGCTGATTTATGGCCCAATTCTTCCAATCCAAAACAATGAAGTGGAATGAATTTTAGGTAGATACAGCCATACAGGGCTTTAATTTTCTAGTGCACGCCAATTCCATAAAACCATGAGGCGACGAAGCAAACTCCTCAAAAATCTTCCTAACAAGTGAATGATGACTAGAAGCATACAGGACCGAGACACTACCATGCATGTTAGCAATATCATGGAATACCATATTACTCTATCTGTCTATCATATATTGTTAGTGGATTTGGAATAAATAACTATGTTTACCAAAGTGTTATGTTAAGTTACAAGCATCAAACGAGTGTTGAATCTTAGAATCTAGTAGGGGTATGCTGAATCTTAGAATCTAGTAGGGGTCTTCACAATTCTGGTAATATCCACAAGAACTAAAGATCGAACCGAATCAAACTGCAAAAAACCAAACCAAATCAAATTAGATATTCAATTTTCGGTTTGGATATAGTTTTGGTAAAATATATGCTCATACAGAAACTAAATTCATATAAATATATACTTTTTATATATTTATATAAGAAAACACCACTAATTTTTTTTCTTAGAGCATCTACTATGGTGGTTTAAGAACAGGTCTAAGAAATTTTGAAGAGGTCCAAAAAAATTTACACCGTAGTGAGCAACTATTTCAAGTATAGGTGGCATGAAAAGGTCTAGCATTTTGAAGATGTTTAAAAATTAATGACATTGCATTAGATGACAAGTTTATAAACCACAAAAGCTTTATCTATAGTGGAATGAGGTTTATAATATGAAAATTTTAAAAATTAATAACATTGCATGAGGCGTCAACTTTATAAACCTTTTATTAAGTTTACCATAGTGGATGCTCTTAGAATAAATTAAAATATTCTTTATGCTTGAAATAATTTTTTTTATTAAAAATTTATATAATTAACTTTTTTGAAAACCTAAATTATGTAATTGGGTTTATTCGAGTCAACTTGAAAACCAAACATGATTCATATTCGGTTTTTGATTCGGTTAGATTCAATATGAATTTGCTTCGTTTCGATTTACGGTTTTACCAAAAGAAATTTAACCGAACAGAGCGAACTGAAAAAATCGAACAATTCGGTAAAGAACCGATTAACACCTTTAGAATCTGGTGATACACCAAGTTGATGGTACCTTGTGAATTAACACTAGCAATATATTGTACATCAAAAAGTAATATAAAGTAATATTAAAAAAGTAATAGTAAGTGGTAAGTGCAATCAATTCTTAATATGACAGTAATCGGTAGTAGAGGTGGCAAAATGGACGAGTAGGGTGGGTACGGGTAACGGGTCAAACGGGTACGAGCCAAACGGGCGATTTTTAAATTACGGATCAAATGGTTTTGTACTTATTAAAACTTAGATTGTCAACTTATGTGAATTCAAGAGATATACACAGTGTATAAGAATACGATGCAATAATTAAGATAACAATCACGAAATATAAGCAAGTAAAGATAAGAAAGATCAAACCGATGACACAATGATTTATAGTGGTTCGGCTATGAAGCTCCTCTTTGACCTACTCCACTCCCCAAGTACTCAACTTGAGAGTTATCTTCAATATGTCAACAAGCTCCCTTTAGGCGGATAAAACCGTACACTCGCTTACACTATTCCGGTACTAAGCTAAATACTGATTTTACATCGAATAGAACCAATCTAACACACTATGTATTTTGAGGCTAAATACTAACCTATCATACACATATGATATACACAACACACAACACAAGATATACAAGATGAATGATTATCACAAACGTGATGACACAACTAAACTATTAACACTTGAAGCCATGACGTCTTCATAGTGTATCTTTACTAAAGTGGAAATGAGTTATCACTGAGAAAAAATTGTCAAGAGTTATAAAAAATTGAAAGAATGAGGTGGTATTTATAGGAAACCTTTAAAATACCAATCTGTCCCATGGGAACCAAACATGCGACCCAAGCGGATCCCCCTTCTCCTGGGATCCGTCCAGTGCTTGATGGTGGCATCCGGGTGTGGAGTCTGGACAAAATTTGTCATTTTGTTGATTAACCCTAAATCTATACAAAAATATTATTTTGAATCTAATTAAAGACTAGTTTTTAATAGATTCTTCTAGAAAGAAAATAATTCTTATCACCAATAAGGAAATATTTTCTAGATTTGGAAAGATTTAGAGAGATTTGTAAATATTGTTTCCGCTTATGGTTAATCTTATTTTGTCTTACATGATTAATATAACTAGCTTATAATTAATCATGTGTAGCTTAATCATTTGATTAGAAAAGATTTATTCAAAGGATAATATTTTTCCTTGATCATTACTATGCTTAATAAAGTCAATTCATATCTTAAGTGATTTGTCGTCGTCAAGTAAACTTTTGACTAAATAACTTGTTTACGTAAACTTTTACGTAGTATGACATTATATTTTTTATTATCAAAACATAAAGATAATTAAATATAAATATCGTTTTTGCGCGAATATTTGTATTAACAATCTTCCCTTTTTTGATGATGACAAAATATAAACTCATGCTATTTAAAAGTTACTAAATAAGTATTTAGTAGATGAGTTTACATTTCTTTTCCTCCTTTTTGTCGAAGCAAAAAAGTGTTGTAAACGGTACATGCACAGTCTTGTATTTTGAGAATGCTAAGTCACATGGTTACGAATGCAAAGTAAAAAATAACGACAAAATTGCAAGTGCTCCTTGTGTGTAACCCCTGCTTGGTCACCAGTAATCAAAAAGGGATAGGGGGGGGAAAAACAAGAAGGCTAGGATGCGTTGCACAAAACAAAGTTAGTAGGCAGCAAATATATATATATAATAAATATATATATAAATATATATTATATCTATAATATAAAAAAAAATATATATATGACAATCACAAATGCACACATATACATTTTATGCAATAAACATCCATCAACATAACAAATAAAAATAATGTTAAAAATCCAATAGTAAGTGGAATAAAACATAACATATGGCTTAAAAGCCATACAATGATAAGCTTAAACAATTAAAAAAATTCTAAATCTTGGGATAGAAAACATTTTCTCATATAATTCGAGGGGTGAGGTGAGATGGTTATGTGGCTAATGCAGAAAGTAATGTGGGTGTGGTAGAGAGCCGAGGTGGTGTCGTATGTATGAGAACATTAATAGACACGGTATTTGGAGCATTTGGTTTCCAAGCCTTGATGTACAACATTGACAAACAACATGTTTGGCGATAGGCATATCATTTGATAACCACACTCCAATAAGTTTGGAGGTGATTAGGAAAATCTTGATTTCCAAGATTTGGAGTGTGGAAGGTAAAGTTTCAACATTGGTGGTAATTGTTTGTGGAAGGATGGTGGTGTGTTTGTTAATTGTTAGCAACAAAGGTTTGTGGTAATTAGGGCAATGGTACAAATCCATGAGGTAGGATTGGAAACAGGAGGTGGTCGAGAGACACGTGGTGGTGAGATTGATTAAAATGGGCCCGAGGCCAACATAACCATGGTTTGACCATCGGTATTCAATTGTGACGATTGAGTGAGCATTTCTTAAGGATCTCGATAATAATAAGAAATGACAAAACAAGTCCAAGGTGGTGGTGCAACATGGTTGGTGTTGGAGACTCACTTTGTGAAGATGAAGAGTGTGTAGTGGTGTGCTTTTGCTAGAGATGGATTGATGCGCTTGAGGTGTAAAGGGCATTTCTTCTAAGAGGTGGTGAATTAGTTCTCATCAATTGGATGTTTCTATCACTTGAGGATATGAGATTGACATAGTTTTGGAAAACATTACACTACATACAATACTTTGAAATTCTTTTGAAGATTGGTGAATTTGTTTTGGATGAAAACTATTAATGGCTATGAACTACACGGTTGTATATGAGAAATGTGGAAAAATTGAAGAAAATGAGTGTTTAAGGGTGATGATTATAAGGAGAAAGCGGTGATATGAATTGTATAATGGTTCTTGGATTATATGGAGAACATGTTATATAAGATAAAGTAGAAAAAGTTAAAAATCAAGAAAATTCGAATTTTGGCGCCTGGCTTGGACATCCACGGATCCACCAAAATAACGTACGGATCTACCATATGGTGGATTCGTGGGTCGCAAACATCAACAAAAACAACCATAGCGTCATTTTTCACCCAAAACATAAAGCAAATTATCATACAAGCAATACTATCATCTACCAATTATCATCCATGAAGTTAACACATATAATACGTTACACATAATCTAATCTACGTGCACATTATCCTATTACACATAATAATTTAATAAGTTATTTAAGATTTTATGTGTTTCCTATTACAGATACTTATGAGTTACCAATTAGATGATCAGATCCGTGATGATTATAGCAAAGCGCCAACGATAATCTTACAATGATTTCAACATATAGAAGAAGACTTTGCTCATACATACCATTAAATGAATGGAGAGATGAAGTTTTTACATTTTAGAGAGAAGCGAGTGGTTTTAAGTATATCGAGTAGCTTTGATAGAAGGATACCGTAAGGTAATGGCTCATTTGGAGAGTTTTTGGAGTGCAGCATTCGTTTTGCTTCGAAATACGCTAGATTGAAAGGAGTGGAGGTGGTGATGACATACAGCATGTAGCTTCACAAGCGGATAGTATACTTTAGTTTCATTGGAACCAAATTAAGTTTTTCTCTAGTCACTATTTGTGTGGTTTAGAGATAAGGACAAAAATTCATCAGTGTAAGAGTGTAATATTGTGGGCATGTGTGACATATTTTTCTCCATTGTATTCTTTCTTGGTTATGTTGATTAATGAAGTAGTAAATCTAGTTGTAAAGATTGATCATTTGTTTGTATATAATATATTTAGGATGGATGTGAGTGACCATTCATTGTTATAGAAGGAGTGTCCCTACGTTGGAAGATCTAGAAGGAATCCGAATTCTTTTAAAGTAAGAAGAGATCTTTCTTCATAGATATTGAAGGTGACAAACCACTTATAGTTCAATATATAAAGTTGAAAGGAACGATACAGTTCAACAAGAAATTATGGGTAAATCTTTCCATCTAGGTGATAGAAGGATTGAAAGCCATTTTTAGAGAACATTTCTTCAAGATTGACTTGAGTATTGAAGTGTTTATTGATGTGCTGTCGTTGTATGGTATATTTTATTGATTCAAGTTTTAAATTTATATTTTGCTGACTATACCTAAAAACAACACTTTAACGGGCAATGTACCCGGTCAGATGGAGTTTCGTGGTAAGTAGAGTGTCGATCACTGAGAGCGAGAGCGTTATTCCTAGTTCTATCAATATTTTAGTTATCTATGTTAGTACTAAATTAATCTAATTTATGCAAAACCTAAGTTAGACCTAATCTAATGATAAGGGGGGGTTTTCAGCCTGAGAGACTGGCACGAGGTTTAGTTATCTAACCTAGAGTTTTGATGACAAGTAAACCAATAAACACACACAAGAAGATAAACAAATGATAGAGAAGCGGTCGAGAACTAATATAAGAAAAATGTATCAACCATGAATAATCTGATAAAACGCAAGTTTGTTTATTTAGTCTAATGATTAACTTATCTCAAAGGGCGAATCATTCCTAGACTTAGGCGGTACTTCTTCCTAAGACCTAGACACACTAATCATGTCACAATTAGAAGCATTTGCATAAAGCAAGCATTTGTTGATTATAATCTATCTTAGGATCAAAGTAATGGTGCTCTTACTAAACCCTAGCTCATCGAGACTTTACCCACTTACTGCTTAATGACGATTTATATACTAGTAGTCCACTGTCCAAGTCCTTACCAATTGAATAAGAACGTACTCGTTGATACCAAGGTCACCTTATGGCTCAACTAAGCTCACTAAACTAAAGGCAAGGATAAGTCAATATTTGTGATCCTATGATTCTAGATATATAAATTGCAATATGGAGAGTTATCCCAGACTCTTAGCCTATGCCCAAACAACACCAAAGTTTCAGCGCATTATATATGTAGGACTAGACCCAGTTAAATGATAGGTCACATACTTAAGCACATAAACGAACATAAATTGATAAACATAACAATAATCAATGATAAATTAAGCAATCAAGATAAACAAACCAAACATTAGATCTTCATACACATGGTTGATACCTAAAGGTATCAACCGATAGTCATTGTGAAAATACACACGGTTTGATATATGAACGATTAAAATAAAGAAACCTTAATCAAACGCGTATTCGGTTGTGCGAAGATTACAAGAGTTTTCCTATGATCTTGAGGCTCTTGTTTGACCTTCTATGCTCCTTTATTCGTCTCTTGGTCGACTTGGCGGTTTAGGGATTCACTTGCATGCCTAAAACTGAGTTTAGGGTCGTCTATATATAGAGTCTGGTAGTCGGTTCAATACGCCGTATTGGGCTATGTGGGATACGACGTATTGGGCTTTCTTGGAGTAAGGACCACGTTTGATATCTTCTAGAATCTTCGTGTATAATGATCCTTGGATAAGGCGTATAGAGGCTTCTGGATACGACGTATTAGTCTTTATGTCTTTGTGGTTTCTTGTGAAGTATAGGCACATATATGTCGTGTCTTCTTGATGGATACGGCATTTGGGTAAATCCAGCTTGTTCTTCTTCGTTGACCAAAGTATTACATACGACGTATTGTTGATGTGGATACGGCGTATTCTTCAAACTCAGGCAATGGTCTTTTAATTCGTCAAAGTCTTGGATACGTCGTATAGGTCTAGAATAATACGGCTTATTTGCTGTCAGATCAGTAGACTTTCTAGAACTCTTCGTTTATGCTCCAAAATGCGTGCCTTTTAGCTAATCTTTACCAAGTACTCCATAATTACTGCAATTCTTAAATATAAACAATTAAGTAACAATTCCTTGCAATAATTATACAAAATGGGTTATTTGCATGGGATAAATGATGCTATAAAATAGACGTTATTTGATGTCATCAAATATCCCCCCACTTGAATCCTACTTGTCCTCAAGTAGCCTTTAGAAGTTTATAAAAATATATCCCTAAGGATATTTTCCGTTAAAGCATTTATTTGATCTATCACAAGTACACAACCAAACACCTCACGAAATAGGAAGATGAAAACACTCAAATCACTCACTAATCTATGTGGTAACATGTAACTAATTCGCTCAATTGCTCGGTCGTGACGAGTATTCTATCATAAGCTTGACAAGGATACACATCTCCACCACTAAAGCCAAGGAGTAACAAGTTTATAAAGGTAAATATGGGTTTCTGTATGGAAAGGCTTACGGTTGATCATTCGACAATCTTTCACTAGAAGTATCACTCCAACAAGGCAGCTGAAGCACATATACATGGCCGTAACGACGGAATAGACATGTGTGTTTGATCACATCTCCATTCTAATTTAACCAACGGTTAGGATAAAGAATGATATAGGGTGGGAACCTTCTAACTTTCACCAAAAGTCGTAAACCAATGAGGTACAAGACATGCATACATGACCGTAACGACGGAATAGACATGCATGTTCGTATGATTCCTCATTCGCGTAAAACCAGCGGCTAATCATCAGGTGAGAGGGAAGTAAATTGTTGTTAAATAAAAATCAAGAAACAAATAGATTAAGCCTAAAGTACAAGTTGCTAAACACTTATCCGACCATTACCATGATAAAGACACGACTATTTACAACATCTTGATCATTGATCAAAAATAATAACCTAAGTTGGCGTTCTCGTAACGGTCAACTTCTCAATCATCCTAAAACTTTACATACTCTACAAGGCAAGTGGCGATATCTTCCACTTTATACAATACTCTACATCGTTGATTTTAAGACATATCAACGAATAATCAATCCTTCGTGTAATTCCTTCGGTAGTTGCAAAACGATTATCTTTAAATTTTCCTTCTCTTTTTTGTTGTAATTTTTCTAATTTTTTCAATTTTTTTGATTTTTTTTTCTAATCTAAACTTTAAATCTCGGTGTATTTTCACCATCTTCACGATCATAATAATTCCGGATAATTCCTTTGATAGTTCCTTCGGTAGTTCTTTATTCCTTGGATTCACCATTAATTGTGACGGTAGTAAAATCACATGAGTTTTGACTACTATCATACATTCCCATTTGCGATGTGAAAATTTCTAACCACACCAAAGATAGAAAATGACACACGACTAGGGAAATATAAACTTTACACTTTAAGCAACTAGCAACTGTAAATTGAACTTAATCTAACATGGTAGGTTAAGGTGTAAGGGTGTAACGAAACAATTGTAATTTCCTAAAGGATTGGCTCTACGGGTTGTTCTAGTGGATCTTCACTCTAAAGATGAGAGTGGAAAAGGGTTTTAACTGGAGGTTAACTAACTGGTGTAGTTAGTTAATAAACAACATGGAAAGGCGATTTGGGTGTAATCTTAAAATTTACCAATTTAAACAAGTTACTCCAGTTAAATCCATAATACTCATTATTGTCGTCTCGAGTGATATACCAAGCCAAGTTCTAAAGTCTACAACATCACCGGCACACTCATATTTTGTGGAATTTGAGTAAACATTTAGAAACGGAAAGGTTAAATCCTCACAATATCTAACAAGGGTTATTGTGTGCGGGTTATGTATCAAGTAATTTCACAAAAGTATGCTTGAGAAAATTTTAAATTTGAGCATAATTTAAGCATTTTAGTGTGAAAAATAGGACAAGTAAACATTCTAATTCCACCCCCCCCACTTGAATTATACAACGTCCTCGTTGTATAGATAAAACATTAAATACGAGAATTTAAAAGAATTAGAATGAGAAACTCCCCTGATATTTGCTCGGTAGATTCTCCAATTTGAGTTTATTGAGCAAGATTTCGTGTTGAACAGCCGTCTTTGAAGTTTTGAGACTCCAACACTTCCAGATTTCCAGATCGTAGATTCTCCACCAACATTGTCGATTTTCTTTCACGAGGTCCTGTGTAAATTCTTAGAAAAAAATGCAATTCAATCTCCGTGTATTCGTTTGGTTAGACTCGAAATAAATACCTAAAACTGTACAGGAAGTCGATACGCCGTATCCATACCCCAGGATACGCCGTATTGATACCTGTGTCAAATACGTTGTATTCGTCTAACGAATACGCCGCATCGACTGTGCTGGAAATAAGGACTGGATAACGTCCAAAAGGTCAATACGCCGTATCCATGGGGTTTGGATACGCCGTATAGAAAATCTGGGAAGATAGACTCGATAAAAATTGAAAATACATTTTAGGTTGTCTCCCGGCAAGAACTTTTGTTTACAGAAAAGTCTTTAAGTTAGACTTGCCCCAATTTAATCCCATCCTTATAAAACAATTTGGGGTCGAACGGGATGCCAAATGGCACTTACAAATTCTTTATTAGGAAAATGAATGACATCCATTTGTTAAGATGATTCCAAGTCATGATATTAAAATTTAATTCCCTGATAAAAGTTTCAGTTTTGAAAATTTTATTAGATGTATCATGACTTGTTTTCAAAAGCTTATTTGACCCATGTGCATAGGCATCATTATCGGTATTTATTACATCAGGTAATGGTTTAACAGAAAAATTCCCTGAACAATGTTCAATATCGATTTTGTCATCATCATTGTCCTCATCTGATTTTGAATCATCGGGATAAATTACGTTTAAAGAAAATAGATAATTAAAGTATAAAATGTTTTGTTCCTCTTCATCACATTCGGACAATGATGTTTCATCTTTCAAATTAAATTCATCGATATGTTGAGGTCTTACAGTAGGTTCAGTTAATAAATCTGATTTAGACGTTTGAGCATCATTATAAACAATGGCTGGAAATTCTTTCTCAAAATCTTTAAAGTAGTATAAATTATCAAAATAACTGACCGTAGGCTTGGGTGATAGAAGCAAAGGCATATTGACTTTATCATTATTAATTTCTGAATCCGTTATTAAATCATTGACATAAATTATTTTATAGGAAAATGAATTTTTGTCGAAAATTATCGTGCAATCTTCATCGTCGAATTCGTCAAACGATATTCTATAGTCAATTTCATCGTTGTTAAGAGAACTTACCGTAGGCTCACACGAGAGTGTGGTTTCAGATGTTAACGTTTCGTTAAAGATTATAGATGGGAATTCAGTTTCAACAGATCCGAGGTCGTAAACGTCTTCATTATCCCAGATCTTACCATACGTAGCAGTTTCCCAGTTATACACCTTACCACGCCTACGAGCTTTTTCTTCCTCAAGCCTGATATACTCCTCTATAGTAATGTTGGGGTCGTCCATTTTAACCTGTAATAAATTTGCTAGGAAAGAAAACTGTCAAATAGTTTAATACGCCGTATTCAGTAAACTGAATACGCCATATTGATGATAGAGTCGAATACGCTGTATTGTTTTGAAAAAAATTTATACGCCGTATCTAATAAATTGAATACGCCGTATTGGTTTGAAAATTTTTACAGCGTACTTTGAATAATGCAGAAAACACACAAACACAATATGCAAAATATACAATGCAAAAAACAAATACACAAAACAAACACACAAATATGCAATTTAATCTAAGCTACACTAAACTAAACTAAAACACTAATAAAAACAAGAATTAAACAACTTCACTCCCCGGCAGCGGCGCCAAAAACTTGATGTGCTGTCGTTGTATGGTATATTTTACTGATTCAAGTTTTAAATTTATATTTTGCCGACTATACCTAAAAAAACACTTTAACGGACAGTGTACCCGGTCAGATGGAGTTTCGTGGTAAGTAGGGTGTCGATCACTAAGAGCGAGAGCGTTAATTCCTAGTTCTATTAATATTTTAGTTATCTATGTTAGTACTAAATTAATCTAATTTATGCAAAACCTAAGTTAGACCTAATCTAATGATAAGGGGAGTTTTCAGTCTGAGAGACTGGCACGAGGTTTAGTTATCTAACCTAAGGTTTTGATGACAAGTAAAGCAATAAACACACACAAGAAGATAAACAAACGATAGAGAAGCAGTCGAGAACTAATGTAAGGAAAATGTATCAACCATGAATAATCTGATAAAACGCAGGTTTGTTTATTTAGTGCAATGATTGACTTATCTCGAATGGCGAATCATTCCTAGACTTAGGCAATACTTCTTCCTAAGACCTAGACATGCTAATCCTGTCACAATTAGACGCATCCGCATATAGCAAGCATTTGTTGATTATAACCTATCTTAGGATCTAAGTAATGGTTCTCTTACTAAACCCTAGCTCATCGAGAGTTTACCCACTTACTACTTAACAGCGATTTATATACTAGTAGTCCACTGTCCGAGTCCTTACCAATGGAATAAGAACGTACTCGTTGATACCAAGGTCACCTTATGGCTCAACTAAGCTCACTAAACTAAAGGCAAGGATAGATCAATATTTGTGATCCTGTGATTCTACATATATAAATTGCAATATGAAGAGCTATCCCGGACTCTTAGCCTACGCCCAAACAACACCGAAGTTGCAGCGCATTAAGTATGATGGACTAGACTCAGTTGAATGATAGGTAGCATACTTAAGCACGTAAACGAATATAAATCGATAAACATAAACAACAATCAACGATAAATTAAGCAATCAAGATAAACAAACAAAATATTAGATCTTCATAAACATGGCTGATACCTAAAGGTATCAGCCGATAGTCATTGTAAAAATACACATGGTTTGATATATGAACGATTAAAATAAAGAAACCTTAATCGAACGCGTATTTGGTTGTGTGAAGATTACAAGAGTTTTTCTATGATCTTGAGGCACTTTTGACCTCTATGCCCCTAATTCAGTCCTTGTCAACTAGGTAGTTTAGGATTCACTTGCATACTAAAACTGAGTTTAAGGTGTTGTATTTATAAAGTCTGAAAACTGGTCGATATGCCGTATCGGGCGATTGGGACTACGCGTATTGGGGATTCTTGAGTCTAGGGACCACGTTCAATATCTTCAGAATATTCACACATTCTATAACTGAATTACGGCGTATTGCGGTCTTTCTGGATACGGCGTATTGGATCTGTTTTTCCTTCGTGGTACTTTACAGTGAAGTTCAGGCAACAAAATACGCCGTACTTCCTTGATGGAATAACAGCGTATTAGGTTGATCAGAATCAGTTTTCTTCATATTATCATTGTTAAGCTCCAAAACGCGTGCTTTTTTTAGTTAACTTTCCACCAAGACACTCCATAATTACTGTCATTCTATAAGTATAAACGCGATTACATTAACAATTCGTTTGCAATAATTATACAAAATAGTAATTACATGGGATAAATGATACTAAAAAAGTGACATATTATTTTGGATGTCAACAAATACCCACCCCTACTTGAATCCTACTTGTCCATCAATAGCCTTTAGAATTTGATGAAAAGTGTATCCCTAGAGATATTTCCTTTAGGCAATTATTTGTATCTATTCCATTACACAACAAGCACCTCACGAAATAGGAAGATGAAAACACATCAAATCACTACAAAGCTAATCTATGAGGTAACATGTAACTAATTTGCTCAATTGCTCGTCGTGACCGATATGTCTATCGTAGGCTATGGCAAGGATACCACATATCCACCGACTTAGAGCTAAGCATTAAATAGAGATTTATCAAAGGTTAAAATAAGGTTTATATTATAATGGCTTGAGAGGTTGATCATTCTTACAATCTTTCACCAAAAGTACCACACCAACAGGTAGCTGAAGCACACATACATGGTCCCGTACCGACGAAAAATAACATGTGTGTTTCCTTCACATCCTCATTCGAGTTAACCAAGGGTTAGGATGAAGAATGATCTAGGAGGTGGGATCTTCTAACGTGCAGCAATAGTCATAAACCAATAAGAGCATTTGAGAATATGCATACAAGCCGTAAAGCGGGGGGAGAAGGGAGGCGCGACGAAATAGACATTGCATGCACGATCACATCCTCATTTGCCGTAAAATCCGATGGTTAATGATTAGGGACAACGTGAAATAAGTTTGTTCGTTAAATAAAAGTTACGAACCAAAATAGACTAGTTCCAAATACAAGTTGCTAGATCTTTTCCCGACTGTTACCATGAAAAAGACACAACTATTTACACACGTCTTGATCATTGATCAAAAACAACAACCTGAGTTGGCGTCCCGCAACGATCCACTTCCTATTTTATCATCTCAAACATTACATACTATAAACAAGACAATAGAGCGATGATCTAGCCACTTATACAAAAACTTACATCATTGACTTATAAGACGTATCAACGAATAAGCGATCCTTCATATAATTCCTTCGGTGTATGCTTTTGCGAAACAATTATCTTTAAACTTTCCTCCTATTTTTTTGTTGCGATTTTTCTAATTTTTTTTCTTTTTTTTTATATACTAACTACGAAACTCGGTGTAATTTCACCACTTCATGAACATAAATAGAATCCCGGATAATTTCCTTGATAATTCTTCATTTCTTCGTACGGTACCAATAAATATTTTGGAAGTAAAAATAATATGAGTTTTGATTACTTTATACATTCCCATTTGCAATGTGCAAAATCTTTCTTCCCAACGATACCAAAGATAGAAAATTAATACAAGACTTGAGAAATACATACTTTACACTTTAAGCAACTAGCAACTGATAAATGGACTTAATCTAACAGGGTAGCTAAGGTGTAACGAAACAAACAATTGGTGTTATTCCTAAAGGATTGGCTCTATTGGTTTTTAGGGGTATCTTACTCTTAAGATGAGAGTAAACAAAGGGTTTATACAAAGATTTAACTAACCAGTGTAGTTAGTTAATAAAACAACATATAAAGGCTTTTTGGGTGTAATCCTAGAAATTTACCAATTTAAACAAGTTACTCCATCTAAATCCATAGTACTCATTACTGATTATCTCGATAAAAGATATAACCAGCCAAGTTCTAAAGATCTACACATCACTGCACACCATAATTTTTTGGAGATCTTCAGTAAAACCATTTGAAGAATAGACAAGTTAAATCCTCACAATATCTAATAAGGGTTATTGTGTGCAGGTTATGTAACAAGTAATTTCACAAAAGTATGCTTGATTTTTTTTTAAAATTTGAGCATAATTTAAGTATTTTATGTGAAAAATAGGACAAGTATACATTCTAATTCCTACCCCCCACTTGAATTATACAACGTCCTCGTTGTATAGATAAAACATTAAAAATGGTAACTAACAATATATTATGACATGTAAAAAACTCCTCTGATATTTTGCTTAGTAGATTCTCTAAGTTGAGTTTATGAGCAAGGATGTGTGTTGTAAATGCGTCTGTATTCCAACATGACTACAATCACACATAGGATTCTAGATGATCGATACTTCACCAACTTCATCGATTTCTTTTGAGCGAGGTCCTGTGCAAAATATAGGAAAAACAAGTGCAATTTTATCTTCGTGTATTTGTTGGTTAGACTCAAAATAACAACCTAAAACTATATAGGAAGTCGATACGATGTATTTATGCCTTAGGATACGCCGTATTGATACATGTATCGTTTAATACGATGTATTCATTTAATGAATATGTCGTATAGTGTTGAAAATAAAGACTGGATAATGTCCAGAAGGTCAATATGATGTATCTATGGGGTTTGGATATGCCGTATAGACAGTCTGGAAAGACAGGCTCAATTAAAATTTGAAAATACATTCCGGGTTGTCTCCCGGCAAGCACTTTTGTTTATAGAAAAGATATTTTAAGTTTAGACTTGCCCAATTAACAATCTCATCCATTATAAACAACTTGGGTCGAACGGGATGCCAAATGGGCACACATAAAATTCTTTAAAAGATTATTAGCATCCCTTTTGATAATATAAAAACAAGTCAGATATTAAAACCTAATTCTTTGTTAAAAGTATAATTTATGAAAATTATTTGATGTAATCATGTCTTTGTTTTCAAAAGCCTTATTGACCCTAGGGCTACTAGGCCCCGCACATCGGTATATATTACATTACCCCCGAAGACTGTTCTAATATCGATATTATCATTCAACATTGTCCATATTCGACATAGACTTATCGGGATAAATTATGTTCTGAAAGGGAGAATAGATCATTAAAAGTACAAAACATTATTGTCCACATTCATCACATTTGACAATAGATGTTTCAGTTTGCAAGATCAAATTCATGATACGAACGTGGAATTTTAACAGGTTCCTGAGGGAATTTGATTTAGACGTTAGAGCATCATTGTAAACAATGGCTGGAAATTCATTCGCAAAATCTTTAAGGAAGTCTAAATCATCAAAGTAACTGACCGTAGGCTCGGGTGATGGAAACGAAGGCATATTGACTCTATCATTATCATTTTTTGAATCTGTTTTTAAATCGTTGATAGCAATTATTTTACAAGAAAATGAATTTTTGACATAATTACCGTGAACAATCTCATCTCAGATTCGGTCAAACGATATTCTAAAGTCAGTTTATATTTGTTGTTTCTAAGAAGGCACCTTACCATAGAGTTCACAGTGAGCCGTTTACTTCAGAAGTAACGCGTCGTTAACGACTATAGCTGCAATTCCAGTTTCAACATAACTAAGTGTCGTGAAACATCTATCATCATACCATATCTTACCATATCTAGCAACTTCCCATTTATACACTTACTGATGGGAAACTAGAAGGGGGGCTTGACATATGTTTTTACAGTTTTAAAATTAAAACTTAGATGTCGACTTAATGTGAACTCAAGAGTATACACAAGTGTATATGATAGCGATGCAATAAACTGAAGGTAACTAATCTATTGAAATATAAACAAGTAAAGATAAAAAGATCAAACCGATACACAATGAATTATAGTATGTTCTGCTTTACGAAAGCTCCTCTTCGTCCTACCCACTCCCCAAGTACCCAACTTGAGAGTTATCTTCACTATGTCAACAACTCCTTTAGGCGGAGAAAACCGTACACGTTGCTTACACTTTTTTTTTGGTATACTAAGCTAAATCACCAAGATCTACTTCGATATAGAACCAATCTAACTCACATGTATTTTGTAGCCTAATGATACTAACCGCTAACAACACATATGAGAACACACAACACACAACACAAGATATACAAGATGATAGATTATCACAAAACATGATGACACACAACGAAACATTTAATACTTTAAGCTTGACGTCTTCTGAGTGCGTTCTCACAAAAGAGTGGAATGAGTTCATCAACTTGGTAATGGATTATGTAACAAGTATAATGATCAAATAATATAAAAGATAAAAGATAAAAGATATGTGTGAAAAATATTTTTCAAGAGTTTTTTAAAATGAAAGCTTAAGGTTGCTATTTATAGGCAAACCTTTGAAATTCAAATGTTGTCCCAAACAACTGGACGATGTGACCCATGGATCCACCAACAGCCTGGGATCTCCGTGGCATATTGTTACTGTAGATCCGTCCGAAAAGCTGGACAACATTTTGGCATTTTATATTAACCCAAAATCTATACAAAAATATGTTTTTGTACTTATTTAAAAAAGAATTTAAATAGATTCTTCTAGAACAAAATATTATCTTTCTACTCATCAATAAGGAACAGAATTTGTTCTAGAATTTGGGAAGATTTGGAGAGATTGTTTCCACTTATGGTTAATCTATTTTGTCTTACATGATTAAAATAACTACTAATAACTTCATCATGTGTAACTTAAGTCATTGATAGAAAAGGTTTATGCCCAATAATAATATTTCTTTCTTATGATCCATTAACTATGTTTTTAATAATGTCTCATATTCATAAACCTTAAGTGATCTAGTCACGTCAAGTAAACTTTTAACTAACTAAACTTGTTACGTAGTATGGCGCATTAATTTGTTATATCAAAACCTGTCAGATCAATTACATAAAAAATATCGTTCTTTACGCGAATATTTGATAATAACAATCTCCCCCTTAACATATCTCGATGCGATGACAAAATTTAAACTCATGCTTTATTAACAAGTAACTAAATAAGTATTTGGTGGATGAGTTTACATTTCTTCTCCCCTTTTGTCGAAGCACAATTGATTAGTAGAGGCCTTCTTCATGATCTTCGTTTTGACGCATCAGCTCACTGACTTCGTAACGAGCATGCCAAAGAAAAAAAATTAAAGCTAGATGCAAGTGCACCCCCTTGTGTAAACTCCCCTTGCTTTGGGCACCAAGTAATCGAGCTATTGATGCGATGCAACAAAACCAAAGTTAGTAGCAAGTCAAATATAATTATAATGACAATTACAACATCACACATATACATTTTACATAATGAACATCCATCGTTAACATAATAAATGACAATAATGTTAAATCCATTATAAGGGATAAAACATAAAATTTGGTATTAAAGCCATTACATGATAAGCTTAAACTAGAAAATTAAAGAAAAAAAAATTAAAAATCCTAAATCTTGGGATAGAAAACATTTTCCCATATGATCCGAGTGGTGAGGTGAGATGGTTATGCGGCTAATGCGGAAAGTAAGGTGGGTGTGATGAAGAGCCGAGTGGTTCAATGTAATGAAAACATGTATTTTGGAAACGTCTTCATAGCATTTGATTTCTGCCTTGCGGTGCTACAACATACAAAACCATGTTGTGAAGGTTTAGGCGCATGACATTTTCGATGAACAAAATCAAAGATGTTTGGAGGAATTGGGGAATACCCTTGATTTCCAAGATTTGGTGTAGATGGTGAATTGTTTTCAAGTGGTGTGCATTTTTTTTTTGTTGTGGAGCGGAGAGGTGTGTTGTTGTTAATGCTAACAAACAAAGGTTGGGTTGATGACAATGGTTCAAATCTGAGTGGTGGATTTGGAAAACCGGGAGGTGGTCGAGAGACACGTGTGTGTGGTAGATAGGATTAAAAGGGCAGGCGTCTATTATCATCATGTGCGATATGAGCTATATGGATCATTTGGTGCGAGACATTTGAGAGGTGGAGAGAAGTTCTTAGGTGTCTAGTTTATCGGAATGACAAAATGAAGTTTAGGTGGAGGTGCAACGTGAGTTGGTGTCGAAGACTCACTTGGTGATGATCTTGAAGAGGTATAGTGTGTGCTTTTTCTAGAGATGGATTTTGATGGAGCTTGAGGTGGAGGGGGGGGGGGGGGAGGGGGGGGGGGGGGGGGGGGGGGGGGGGGGGGGGGGGGGGGGGGGGGGGGGGGGGGGGGGGGGGGGGGGGGGGGGGGGGGGGGGGGGGGGGGGGGGGGGGGGAGGGGAGGAGGGGGGGTGAAAGGGATTTCTTTCTCTATGGAGGAGTTAAGGAGTTCTCTTTAATTGGTTGTTCCGCACTTGAGATAAGAATAGACGTCGTTTGGATACTTGACAACTCATTCTTGAGGGTTTTTCATTTGACATTTGGTGAATTTGTTTGGATGAAAAAACTTAAAGTCAAAGTGATGAACTAGTAAGTTGGTATATAGAAAAGTGGTGAAATTGTGAAGAAAATGTGTTGAGGATGATGATTTATAAGGAGAAAATTGAGGTGATTAAGAATTGTATAAATGGATTTTTGATTATAGGAGAACATGTTATATCCTAAGGCTTAAGATCCCACATAGTATCATATAGCATGGTTTTAAGATAAAGTAGAAAAGGTTAAAAATCAAGAAAATTGCACTTTTGCACGCCTAGTACTGAGTTGACCATGGACCACCAAACAATATACGGTTCTACCATATGGTGGATCCGGGGGTCCGTATTTTTCAACAAAACAGACCAGAACATCATTTGCACCCAAAACACAAAACAATTTATCATGCAAGCATCATTATCTTCTACGAAATGTCATTAATACGATAACAATATCCATAAAACATAACAGCATATTATGGGTAATAAGTTTTAACATACATAGATCAAAGTTTCCAATTCATCAATATCCTAACATGGAAACCATAACCAAGGATTCAAATTACCACATACCACAAGAACATTTAGGAATAAGATAAGCATAATCATTTTTGCTTCTCTGAGTACTTGGTGATGGTGCCAACATAGCGGTTCAAGCATTTAAACATTCCTATCTTCTCTCGTTGGGCTTTGTTTAAATCCTCACTAGTTCTAGAAAGTTCATCATAAGAACTCGATAAAGAATAGGTGCTTCATTGTCATCGAATGATGAAGATGAAGAGGAGATGACCGAGGAAGAGGCAATTCTCTTTCCCTTTTCTTTGCAAGGATTTCTTGAAATGTCTAGAGGATCCATGACATGTTCATGAAGTGTGAACCTAGCAATTGTGACAATGGCTTGAGGGTTTGTGGTAAGGATATGATTGTAAAGACGGGTAAAAAGCATGCAAAAGGCAATGGGGCCTTTGCGTTTGTCTTATACTCCTCCATTCGATAAATGATCATCGAAGTGAAGTTAAACTTTTTTCCAATGGTTAGGTAGTAAAGCATGTAAGCAGTGCATTCATTTACCTTGTGTATTTTGTCAAGAGAGCAAAAGTTCCCTAAAGAAAGTTATCTCAATCCTTTCAAATCAGACGAATTGTCCGTCCAAGGAATAGTTTGTTAGAGTCTCTTAGGAGTTGAGTTTGAGTGGTTCTAGGAGTGGTGATGTTCTTTTTGATGAGGTCATGTTTAGGGCCAAAGAAATTTCTATTGGGATGATCATCAAGAAAGTTTAGTGACTATTTGCTTGTGTAAAAGGTTTCTAGAGCATGTGGAGTTTAAAGGATTTGAGATAGTCGAGATAAGGGTTAGGTTAAAGGTGAATTGACTAAGCTTGAACTCAATGTAAGGACGTAGCTCCTCCTCTCTTTTGACTTCAATGACTATGAATAGAATCCAACTACATTCTAGCGGACAAATGGGTTCGTTCAGAAGTGAGAAAAGCTCGAGCCTACCAACTTAAGGAATGGAAGCATATTGTTCTCAGAAATGAAAGATGGAGTAACAATTCTTCCTTCATGGAAGAGACGCTTTTTAAGGGTGCGGTAAGACTCCCTAAGTTCTTCATCCATTTGTCTAGTACGATGGACTCTAATTCTTCCTTCATGTATAGTTCAACTAGCAAAGTCTTCATATGACATTTGTTATCTAGATAAATTAAAGTGATTTCAATGAGAAATTATTATACATGATAACGACTCGACAAGTGAAAAATACCAAGTAAGTGTGTTTATATGGACTTGATGTGTGTGTGCGGTTTGCTTGACCTTAACAAAATGAAAGTATTGATAGTGATAATAATGAGCAAACCTTGATGCACAACCTATGTTTGATATTACTCTAATTGAATGAATAGAACAATGCTTATGAATGCATTTAGTATACACATTCAAGAGTCTTAATGCGTGAAGAAAAAGTTTTTGCGTTGTATTAACAATGTAGTTATACAACCCTTGTTTTGAAAAGTTCCTAGAAGTGAAAATCATAACTTGGGGTTTTTGTCGAAAATTGATTTTTGGCGAATCGCTTCAATTATGCTTTTTGAGTATCAAAGTAGTTATACATTGTTATATCTTAGTTCTAATTGTACGAAAATAATAAGAAAATTTGAAAGCCCTAAATTATGTGATTTGATCAAAATCAAAACCATAGATATGAAATTAAATAGAAACACTTACGATAGTTGTTATAGATTGATGATTTGTTGATGATCTTGTAGATTAGTTGCCCCAATTGCCGATTAGAGTTATGTTTGTTTGAGGGTTTTGGTGTTTGAGTTCGTGAGAGTGTTTGTTTAATACTTGTTGTGGTCCTAATTTGTTTAAAATCAGTTATTTACCCGCGATCTGTGACACACGGATCCACCTAAATAACGCACGGATCTCCTTATGGTGGATCCGTGGTCCGCAAGTCTCCAAAAATACGGACATAGTTGATTTTTGAGCAAATTGAGATACGGTGTTGTGTTTTGGCAATTGGAATGTGTTATACATACTATTAGGGGTATGTGATATAATTTTCGGAGTCGACGTCCAAGTTTTGAGTGAACCGTGCAACTTGTCGTGAATTTCCTGATGGAATTTCAACGTAGTCGATCCTACTAGGAGTGTGTTATCTTTTAGCATAAGTTTGACCATTACTAATAACACAATCATTTATGAACATTTAGACTTAACAAAGCATCGTCAACACAAGTGTGAGTTGCAATTCGATGATTGTTCTTTTCGTCTTTTTCAATCGATTTCGTAATTTTCATGTATTGACCATACATGTAGATTTTGAAGATATCTATGGTCATTTTATTGATATTTTCATTATCTAGTAAAATTCTAATCTCGATTATGTTCATGATCGGAAGTTTTGTAATTGGAACTTGTAATGAGAATTAACATCTTTTGAATAATGAATAATTACTTCATTAGAGTTTCCGCTTACGATTATTTTTGGGATGATGAAGGATCACTATCCATGATAAGTTCCATCATTCCTAATCCTAATCTTAAATAATTAAATACTTCACGTTTTAAAGGCTTAGTAAATATATCGGCTATATTATCTTCGGATGCAACTTTCTCGATAGAGATATTACCCTTTTGGACGTTATCGCGTAGAAAGTGGTGACGGATTTCTAAATGTTTATTTCTAGAGTGTTGTATGGGGTTTTTACGTAAGTCGATAGTGCCTTTATTGTCGCACATAATCGGAATGTCGTCGAGGCGTATGCCGTAGTTGATGAGAGCTTGTTTCATCCATAGTGCTTGTTGACATGCCTTTCCGGTGGAGACGTATTCGGCTTCGGTCGTGGAGATAGCAAGGGCCGTTTGTTACTTAGCGAACCAAGATGTTAAACAACATCCCATGAACGTACAAACGCCACTAGTGCTTTTGCGATAAATGTAATCGCCCGAGTGGTCGGAGTCAGCATAAACTATAGTTTTTGTAGGATCGTTTATTTCATAACACGGTGATGATTCTTATGATTGGGCTAGTTTCTAGAGAGAGAAACACATGAGAGAGAATATCTAGAGAGAGAAAATGTGTTTTCTATGAAAAGAGTAAATGACTAGCTTGCCTCTTCCAAAGTTGGAAGAGGCTTATATAGTTTTTACAAAATACCAGGTATT
>BQNB010031261.1:0-18314 GCA_026074375.1 Tanacetum coccineum
GGTCAACTATGTCAACCCTAACATGTTTACACATAACCCGAACCTTGGGTTGGCGGGTTAAATAGGTTACACGAGTTGAATAGGTTAAACAGGTTTCCGGTTAACCTATTTAACCCATTTTAAATAAAAAAGTTGGCACATTACAAAGGGTTAAACATGTTAAACGGGTTTGCGGGTCGACCCGTTTAACCCATTTAACACATATAATAAAATATAAATAATTTTTATTTTTAGAAAAAATCTTAAACGGGTTGACGGGTCGACCCGCTTAATTTATTCTCAACCCAAACCTAACCTGTTTAATAAACGGGTCAGATAGGTCGACCCAAACCCGACCCAAAATCTATTAGACTCAACCCAAACCTGCTAATTTTCGTGTCGGTTTCAGGTCGGGTTTCGTGTCGGGTCAGAAATTGCCACCCCTAGTTTATATAACTACTTTGACTACTTCATCCAGCAAATGGTTTCTTAAAACCAGCATATTTTTTATTGGTTTTAATAAATAACACGTGATATTAGAATTGGAATTAACTCGATTATTATAACCAGACAGACATTGACCTGTGTACGTGGTAGAATAATCAACTAGTGTCCCACTTATTAAGAAAAAAAAAATTACTGTAAATTAAAATGACTGGTCCATGACTAACCACCAAAGTACACACAAATTGTAGCCCAAGATTGACTCAAGTCCATTCCAAAGATTTGAACAATTATATTTTATAATCATTTTCATATTAAAGTTTTTGACTTCACGTTACAAACCGACTAATCTTAAAGTGATTATCTTTTTGGATAGTCGGGCAGGTGAATCTCTATGACCACAAGAGAATTCATTTTTTCCATGTTCGATTTGAACTCCTGACCTTTGCTTTAAAAGCTGATATTTTTATCGTTAAATCATCCTTTATAGTTAATTTTCATATTAATATGTTTAACGAGTTCGAGGTCGAGCTAGATACCGATGGTAATGGCAATTAAGGAAACCAATTACTAGTGTTTGAAATTTTCGTCGAGTTGTTAAACACGTAACATTTCTTTTACTGGAAAAACCTACCAGAATTACGAAACTTACATAAATTGTTACTTAAACTAGAGTAAAGAAGATAATCAAATATGTATTATTATATCATGAGTTCACCCGTATTCGACTTTATTATGTTTTCTAAGATAGTTGAAGCTTTCAACTAAAAGCTAAACATACAGATTGCAAGAAATGGTCAACCACTTGCTATAAATAAAAAGTATAAAACACAAGTGTTAACAACTTTGGTCAAAAGCAAATCCACTTGAAACCCATATTATTTAAGAAAAAAGAAAAATAATGTAACATTTAAATTTGATAATAACTTCACAAGCAGATAAATTAAAGTAAGGAAGCTTTTAAATAATGAAGATTTGATATCAAGTTTTTTTTGAACGGCGACTTTATTAGAACCACTAGCAAGGAGCTAAAAAATTACAAAGGAATCAAAAAAGGGTGTTGAAGCCAACTAACCCAATTCAAAATGTTCGATTAAATATAGCTACTCCAATAGAAAGAGGTAAACATATTGTCGAAAAATAGAATCACTTTAGGGGGAATAGGAGGACGCAAAAAGGAATTGGTTTCTGAGTTCCAAAGGCTCAACAAGAAACGTAAAACAAGACTTTCAAACACCTCTTTCGTCTTAGAACATAAACGGATAGATTTGAACCAAGAGAGCCAAATCATCGTACGACTCTTTAGGATGTACATCCAAAATTCCACCAATACAACTTAACTTCTTGAATATCTTTCGCCCCACAAAGAGCAACGAAGCTTAAATGGGACGAATCTTCGAGAACGTGATCACATAAGAGGACAAGCCAAAAGACGGAAGCGAGACATTTCTCGAGACAATTCGATACTAGTAGGTAAACGACGAGATTTATGTTTCCAAGCAAATAAAAAACATTTAATTAGCGGAATACTTTTAATCAATGAGTAGGAACTTCCATTTTAGGGAGAAATTGCCTCATTACATAGTTCGTACATCATGACTTGGGAAATCACCATCGCCTTTTTAAGTCCAATACACATCTGTAATCCATATTAGATAAATAACGTTTCAGTATATAACGAAGCTGATACAAGTTGTTGTGACTCTACACCTCCTCGGTCATGACGACGAAAAGAAGGTGGAGATAGGACGTATTCATCTTATCAGAAAATCCGATATGTCTTTATTCTTTCAAGAGCAAACAAACGAGAAAAGAAAGCTTGAGAGATTATTGCAAAATCCAAAGATCTTTCCAAAAGCTTGTAATGTTGCCTTTCTCCCACACGAATCTTACAATGAGATATTGAGATCGACACCTTTGAACTTTAAGGGAGTTTAAATTTTGTTATGCATGGTGCTACATGTCAGTTATGAAAGCCAGCAGAAAAGAATTGTACACATTCAAGCATGTAAAGCTGATACAAATCGGATCCATATGGTGTTATCATGAGAAAGTAGGCGCCATCAACCTACTTGAAAAGAAGAGCCGATTTGAGAGCAAGAAACTAGAGTACTCCCAACAATCAGAATTTCTTAGAAGCTAGCACTTTGACCATTTGACTATGCAATCTTCTATCCACCCTATTGAATGCCATTTAAAAATTCCTAAGCAGACTCTCCATATAATTAAGAACAGATGTGGGGAAACCTTGAAAATCGAATGTTGTAGTATAGGAGTGGTGCCAATGAACAAATTTAAGAAGGTAAGAGACCACCGATAGTTTATGGTTTTAAGTTTCCACCTAGACAACCTCTTCTTCATCTTATTAATCGTCTCGTCCCAAGCCTTTTTAGAAGACATATTATCTCCTACTAAAATACCCAAGTATTTAAAATGAGCTTTCATTATCAAACAACCAATAGACTTAGCAGCTTCAGCCACACAATTATCGGGATAACGACACAAGTGATGTTTATTTGAATATTTATGGGACCTTAATGAAAGTAAGGAGAAGCATCGTAAGAATATTCATGATACCTTTAAGTTAGGATGAGGACCACTCACCAATAATAACTCAGCGTCGTAGGCATAGAATAATGAGACAACGTAGTAGTAGGGTCAATCTTGTATCATTTGAAAATTCCTGCTTCAACTGCACGGGAAATGATAAGTGGAGTGACATCCATAATGAGTAAAACAATAAAGGGAGCTAAGGGGCCCCCCTGTTTAGCCTAGGTTATAATGAAATTCAGAAGTTGGGTACTCCCGTTACTAAATAGAGGCCTTCCCTGTAGGACAGGCTTCAACGAATAATGAAACGCCTTTAGGAACTGAATCCAAAAGAGATGAGAACATCATCAAGATAATACCATCTAACAGAATCATAAGCCTTGGCGAAATCGACTTTAAAAATCATTGCTTGTTGCTTTTAAGTTTGCACAGGCTAAGATTTAATGATAATAAAAGGACCATCGAGAATCTGTCTATTAGGAAGGAATGCAGTCTGAACATCTGAGATGAGATCCGAAATAACCAAGGAAAGCCGAGAAGCTAGGATCTTAGTAACGACTTTGTAAAGGCTTCCAATTAAACTGATGGGACGGTAGTCACTAACACTTGCGGATCAGCTTAGGGATGAGGGAACAACGAAGAGTTGCATCCAATAGCAAAAACTCCATGATCAAAAAACCATTTCACAGCAATGCAAAAGTCAGGCCCCACAACGGTCTAATACTTACAAAAAAATTCGAAAGTAAAATCGTCCGGCCCAGGGGATTTATCAACTCCACAACCCCACACGGCTGTGCGAATATCTTCATTTGAGATCGGAGATTCCAATTCTAAGATCTGATCATTATTGAGACGATTAGGAAAAGGAAAGTTAAGACTACTTCGTCTAGTAAAGGGTCTTGGAATATGTCGTAAAGTGATTTCTAAACTCTTGTTTACATGATCAGGTTCGACAATCCAATCTCCATCTAACCATAATTACCTTTAAAATGAAAGATTTGCCGCGTTTTTGTTAATGATAGCATGAAATTATTTGGGTTCTCGTCTCCCTCGATTGCCAAACGACTTTTCGACCTTTTGCATGATATCACGGTTGTTAGAAGATTGAACATCGTGTAATTGTTTCAAGACTTCCAAACGAGATAAAAGAATGTCGTCGGTGACTCCTCCTTGATCCAACACTTTATCAATGTCACACAATTTAGAATTAAGATCTTTAGAAAGACCTACCTGATGCCTTTTGAAATCCAAAGTCCATGCTCGAATCTCCTTCTTCAACATTTGAAGCTTTTTTTTAAACCGAATCATACCATTGGAATCATCAAGAGTAAAAGAATTCCAAAATTTTGAGACCAAGTCATCAAATCCAGGAAGCTCAAGCCAAGAATGATAAAAGCGAAATGGAGTAGGGCCAAAATCAGAAAAGACTTCCTTGAGTAAAATAGGCCTGTGGTCTGAGAGGTGACGATCCAGACAGATAGCCGAAATGAGAGGAAAAGCTGAAAGTAAACCATTAGACATAAGAAACCTATCTAATTTACTCATCTTGGTAGCCGAAGGATGAACCCATGTGAAAGAGAATCCTTCCAGCTGGATATCGTTTAAACCCGAATTAGAAATAAAGGAATTAAACGCGTTAGCTCCATGACTGTTAAAAACCGATCCCCACCGTTCCTCAATACATCTAACTTCGTTGAAGTCCCCCACAATTGGCTATATATGTTTTGCAACTGTCTGAGCTTATGAAGCTTATAAGGGTTTAAGCTTTTAAAATAAGCTGTTTTATAAAATAAATATCGTTTGTTATAGAAACTTATGAAACATTTTATAAACCATGAGCCTTCATAAGGCCAAGCTTACGAGGAAGGGCCTACGAGGACTTATAACTAGTTAAATTATGTAAATACGTTTCAAATATATTGGATTATCACGCAAAAGTTGGAAATATATGTGAATTTAATTTCATGTATTTTTATATGATTTCACATTAATAACATTCAACTTCAACTAATTCGTCAAACAACTTTATAAAATATAAGCTTCAACTTTCGAATTATAATATAAGCTAACTACAACTACAACTACAGCCCTAATCTTAACCCCAACCCATTACGCTAAACATACATGATATATTCAACTAAAACTTTAACATTTTTCATTGATAGTTCTATCAACACAATTCACTTTTTGAAACTCAAACTCTAAGTATAGAGAATGTAAAAACTTCAAAATTTTGTAAAATACTTGTCTACATGATAGTTTCAACGTTCTAGAAAAGTAAAAGTAATTACAACGCCTCATATAAAAATGCTAACTAATTAACTGAGCATCGGTTAAGAAAAGTGTCGTAAAATTGACCCAAATTAAATCGCAGAACATCCTATTTATTCCTAACAGATTTCGAGTTCAATTCTCATAATATACTCATTATGAAGGTTGTCGGAAAAAATGTACATAAACGGTTACACGTATGTCTCATTAAAGTGTCTTCATCTCATATAAGCCGTGTACTTCATCAAATATTCGCCCTCCGAGAATAACCTGAACTAACTTCATTAGTTTTATAATTGTACAAGCAATCATACAACAAAGTCCTAGTATCAAATCTTTGGTGTCGAAACTAGTTTTGACACACCAAGCAACATTGATATTTAGCGACTTGTTCATAATATCAACATTGACATCAATGACGCGTAGCTGAGTTGGTAATGAGTGTGAAGCACAAGATTAATGGTTTATCCTTGATATCTTATAGCATCAACCGCCGAATGAGTCATGTATGTTCCACGTTAGTGAACAGAACCTGTTCGAGTTACGTGTTACCAAATATCGACATCAAAAACAGAAACAAGATATTCAAGATTAACAAGCAAAAGCAAACATTTACATCCATAAAACAACAAACAACACAACATTCTTAAAAGAAATATCATTTCATATCTTTTACTAACTTCCAAACAAAAACATATTCACACGTCTCTTCTACGTGTACATTTCCATCACCACTTCGATATTTATCCCCAATTCACAAATATATATATCTCCAAATTCCACTCAAAACCATCAAATTAACACTTCTAATTTCACACCCTTTTGGCTCAATTGCAAAACCCATATCTCAATTTTCAAAACCCCCAATTTTCATTTTTTTCAATTTCACAAAGATACCCTCAAATTGACCTCAAAATTATCAAATTCTCAGTTCTGATTGCACTTTTGGATACCCTTTTGGCTCAATTACAAAACCCATATCTCAATTTTCAAAACCCCCAATTTTCAAAATTTTCAATTTCCCAAAAGTACCCTCAAAATCACTCAATTCACAGTTCTAATTACATATTTGGATACCCTTTTGGCTCAATTACAAAACCCATATCTCAATTTTCAAAACCCCCAATTTTCACAATTCTTGAATTTAAGCTAAATGGGTCCGATTGTTATAACTCAAATTGCAACCGGGTTAAGTGTATTAGCAGGAGCAGCGCTATTGAAGTCAGTAATGGATCAGAATCCCATGATGGGATCGGGTTCGGGTTCCGGGTCGGGTCAGAAATGTTTGAGCTGTAATGGAACGGGTCGGGTTAGCTGTATGTGTAACAGGTGGTCAGATGGTGATAGTGGGTGCAGGACTTGTGCCGGGTCGGGTCGGATGGTTTGTAGTAGCTGTGGTGGGTCGGGTACGGGTACGCCCCTTCCGGTTCGGATATCGGTTAGGCCTCCGAACCGGCCGTATTAACTAGCCCGATATCGGGTTGAGTATAGTTTTAGTTTCTGTTATTTTTAATAATGCTGGTAAAGATGTATAATACTTTTGATATCGATTATATCACTTATATAATCATGTATGTAATGTTGATTGGCAATTATAATCCTTTATGAACTTTTGGCCGACTAATTTATTGGGCTTGAATGTACTCAAATTAGGTAAAGCTTTTGTCGTAAGGTAGTTGGCGTGATCCCTTATTGGTTATTTGCGCCAAGCAGGATTTGAACTTGAGACGGTTACATTCATCTTATTGGTGTTAGGCACGACTTTTAACCAACTTAGTCACCCGTGAATGGCTCATTATGTTACGTATATGCTTGTTGCATTGTTGATACAACATCTAAGTTTAAGGATGTACATGATTTGCTTAATTTTAGGAGTGCTTATTTGCTTTTGAAAACAAGCATGTACCGACGTGCCTTTTTAGGTGTTTATGACTTTATTCCTCTTAAAATACGAGGATGGATTGAAAGTTCAAAGCTATATCACATTGCAATGAGCAATCTAAGACACCTTGTTAGGCTGTTAGGAATTGCTTAACGAAATAGTTTATAAGGTTATTTCTGCGTGTAATAAGCTTTCTTGAAGAAGCAGCTTGTAAGCTATTTTGAATAAGCAGCTTCATGATGCTCATTGCAGGCAGCTTACTTTTATATAGCAATGTAGTGAAAAGAAGGTTTAATATGGAGTCCTACAGCTCTCTTGCTGATTGCAGGCAGCTTCATGATGCTTTTGATGAAATAAACATAAAAAAAGTTTCCGAAGCTCTCCGGTTTTGGTAACAAATTAACGTGTCAAAATAAGATTTCAGAAATGTGTCGATGTTGCATATTGCACTATAATTTGCGGTAACATTTCACTATTCAAAAAGTATATGCTGTGTTACATGTGTAGCTGTATGAATGAGCTCTGAGAAGTGTATATTAAGGGTTATGTGAATTGGGTGTGCATCGGATGAGATTTGCAGCCTGTCTAGTTTTTGGCTGAATACGTGTCTAACTGATTTATTCCATCTCGCATATGCATTCATATTATAAGACTAACTGATTTATTCCATCTCGCATATGCATTCATATTATAAGACTGGGACTTGGTAGCCGAGTTTATTAATCTTGTGCAAGTGAACAAAGTATAACGTGATCCGTGAAACTTTATGTGACACCAAAAAAAACCACGTTTGATTCGATTGTGCAGAGCTTCATGTGATTATGCAAAGTGAGTGTCACCCACATCTATTTCCTTCTTGTATTTGAACCAGTAAGTTTCTGTGTCATCATGCCATCTGATATGACATACAATTATCTATGAAACTAGTCTAGTAAGCTAAAGTACATTCCTTATCTTTTTCTCGATTGAAGTATTTCATCGAACTTATTTTTTCATTTTTAGTTTTTAGATTGATTTTTTGTTAACTAAAGTTAACGTTAGCTTATTTTACTTTCTTTATTTCTTAATAGAGCAAGGTTTGGTTCCAACGAGATTGGTCAAGATCAATGGTTTGACCGAGATTGAGCGGGTTTGGCTGGGTTTGAGCGGGTATGGCCGGTTTTGACTGTGTTTGACCGAGTATGACTGGGTTTTACCCGGCTTTGGCCGGGTCTGACCGGGTTTGGTTGGGTTTGGCCGGGTTTAACCACATCCGAACCAATAAGTATTCCAGTGTTCACCCGATACCTATCTTGCCAATATTGCCATATGCCACCTCGATTACTTTTGCATAAGTTACACATAGGTGATTGCGGGACTATGAACAACATGTTGTTTGTTTACAAATTTTTTATCGAGAAGCTGAGAAGATGGCACTTGCAAAGTACCGCCAAGTAAAGCATGTTTCTTTGCTACTTGAGTTGCCAACTTGCCATCTAAGCCTTACTTACATACATGGATAATTCTGGCATGGAGTGATGCGGTTCATGCTTTTAATTAGTTGTGGCTAAGAGCATCGTAAGGACCACATGTACAAATCTTTAGCCTCTTGTTTCTTTGTCACGTTCTCGTAAGATACTTTGAGGTTCTAGTGTACATTTAAAATGGTTGTCGCAACTTGAAGCTGTGGAAGGTTTTGAGTATTTGGTATAAACTGATTTTGAGTTCGATTAGTTGAATATTTGATGTAAAATACCTTAGATTTAGCAGTTGTGGGTTGCTTTATTTTAGGAATGCTTATTTATTTTCGAAAACAAGCATGTACTCACGTGCCTCTTTAGGTGCCTTTTTTGATAGTGTTCTGATGGATTGAAAGCTATATCATATTGCAAGGAGCAATCTAAGACACCTTGTTAGACTGTTAGGGATTGCTTATCGAAGTAGTTTATAAGATTATTTTTGCTTGTAATAAGCTATCTTGAAGAAGCATCTTGTAGTTGCGAGTGAAATAAGCTATTTTGAGTAAGCAGCTTGAAGATGCTTATTGCAAGCAGGCTTATTTTTATAAAGCAAGACAGTGAAAATCAGGTTTATAAGCAGTCCCAAACACCCCTTAAAATGTTTGGAAGTCTAAAAATACTAAATTTCAAATTTGAATGTTTTGGATGAAATAAACATAAAAAAAGTTTCCGAAGCTCTCCGGTCTTGGTAAGATTTTAGAAATGTGTTGATGTTGCATATTTCACTGCAACTTGCGGTAAAATTTCAATATTCAAAAATTGTATGCTGCGTTACCTGTGTAGTTTTATAAAGAAGCTCTGAGATGTGTATGTTAAGAGTTATGTGAATTGGGTGTGCACTGGATGGGATGTGCAGCCTGTCGAGTTTATGGCTGAATACATATCTAACTGATTTATTCCATCTCGCATATGCATTCATATTTTTAGACTGGGACTTGGTAGCCGAATTTCTAATCTTGTGCAAGCGAACGAAGTATAACGTGGTCTGTGAAACTTCATCTGACACCAAAAAAGCCACGTTTGATTCAATTGTGCAGAGCTTCATGTGATTGTGCAAACTGAGTGTCACGCGCATCTATTTTCCTGTCGTATTTGAAACAGCGAGTTTCTGTCTGCGTCACACTGCCATAATACAAACAAGATCGTCATGGTCAATTGTATGCGAGTGAACCAGTGTAACTTTTGAACGCACACAGCTCAACTCAAGAAAACTATCTGAAATTTGGCAAAATGTCTTGAGTACCCTTTATCAGAGAAGGCCATAAACTCATGAATCCTGCGTGCAATCGTCTTAAAACCTAAATCCCATGTGCTGATAGATTTTTAATATCGAAAATTATGTGTAAATATATGTTTATAATGGAAAACAATCACCAGGGACGGAATCAGTAAACAATTTGACCAGATGCATTTACGAAAAAGTTATACAAAAGGAGAAACACAATTGTTTTGGAAATCGAGGTTTTATACAAAAGTTTACACACTACGCCGTAAAATTTCATGAGGTCTGACCGGGTTTGGTTGGGTTTTAAGGGGTTTTATACAAAAGTTACCAAATTGGAAATTTGGATCCTTCAATAAAAAAAATCGAAAGTTCATTATAGTTTTGTTTAGGGATGAGATTTAGTTTCCTTTTTCTTCAAACCGCCTTCTTTTCATTAAATTTAGAGTTGGCTATAAAAACTAAACTTATTATTCCAAGCATGCATCGTTCATAACCTTCTTCTTCATTCTGTCTCATTCATTCTCTTCTACTTCGATCATGGATGAAACTCTTAAGGCTTTGAAGGAGGCTCATATTATGCAAACCGTTTTCGGTTCCGGAATAGGTGCAGCAAGTTGTATGCATAATCTTCCTAAATCAGTAGTTAACAACATAGTTTTCAGAGGAATAAATCACCATCAAAACCTAGTAAATCGCTTTCAAAATACTATAATAAGCCTACATAAGCGTCTGCAAGAAGAAGAGGACGTGACGATAATTGGTAGGGGTAGGAGCTCACAACCTAGCCCACGATCATACACCCACGAACAAGTTTTTAAGGACGAGTTTCAAATTATCGAAACCGTTCTTGGTTGGGGAATAGATGCAGCAAGAGATAAAAAGAATACAAAACAATCGAAAAATAATAACTTACAATCAAAATACTATAGCAAAGCTACATAAGCGTCTGGAAGAAGAAGAAAACGTGATGATTGGTAGGGGTAGGAGGTCACAACATAGCCCACGATCATACACTCAGGAGCAAGCTGTTCAGATGACGAGGCAACATCAGGAGGAACTAAACAGGGCGAGATTAGAAGCTGATCGGGCTAGACAGGCAGTTGAAAGTACCCAACAAGCCTTTATCGATTTTTTGGCGTTCTTTAACAGTCAGCAAGTAAAAACAGGTTCTTCTTCGCGGTATATCCCTCCCCCAACGTATCGTCCCCCTCCCCCAACGTATCGTCCCCCTCCCCCAACGTATCGTCCCCCTCCCCCTGACCTCCCACAGTACGTACCATCCCCAAATTTATCGTCCCACTCCCCAAGTGTTTCCTCCCAGTCCTGGCCAGATGACTTCCCAGAGTACGTACCATTCCCAGATTTATCGTCCCACTCCCCAAGTGTTTCCTCCCGGTCCTGGCCAGATGAGTAGGGATTGAGGTTGGTAAAGACGGGAATTATGCAACAGAATGTACGTCCTACACTACTGCCGGGTTTCATGTTTACGTACTGCATGCGTGTTTTTTAATTTCAATGTTTTTACTTTTCTGTTTGATGTTTATGGATTATTGGTTGTTTAACCATGTTCTTGTTCTTTATTTATAAGTATGATATAGATCACGATGTTTAATGAAATATTAGAGTTTCATGATGTGTTTTAATTTTCATTAGTTACTCTAGTTATTTTACGTGTTGATGACTCCATTCCTCTAAAAGTAAGAGGATACACCGTTTTTAATAGTGTTTGGGATAGATGGATTGACCAATAAGGAATCTGTGACACCTTGTTAGACTGACAGGGATTGCTTATGTTATTCAAATCAGTGGTCGCACGCTAGTAACGTACACTTATATATACGTTTTGACAAATTCAGCTAGTATTGTTCAGTTCAACCAATTGACGGGCCTAAATGAGTTGAGCTAGCTGTTCTCACCCCGAGCCAAGTTTACGCGTAGAATGCTGGAACCTGGAGCAGCCTAGATTTAATTTGTAGAAGCTGAACAAGCTTAAGAGAACATAGCTCCAAACCACTTTGAGTTGCATTGATACAAAAACATGAACATCGAGTGTACATTAACTAACGTACATTCCTTTTGTTTGTAAATCAATATCTTTTGCTTCAGACTTGTTGAGATTTCTATTAAACTAGTCTGTAAGCTAAAGTACATTCCTTATCTTTTTCTCGATTGAATAATTTCATCGAACTTATTGTTTCATTTTTGGTTTTCAGATTGATTTTTTGTTAACTAACGTTAATGTTAATTTGCAGTTAATCTATGGTTAGCTTATTTTACTTTGTTTATTTCTTAATAGAGCAAGTAGGTTTGGTTCCAACGAGAAAGTAGGTTTCGTTCCAACGAGATTGGTCAAGATCAATGGTTTGACCGGGTTTGGCTAGGTTTGACCGTGTATGACCAGGTTTGAGCGGGTTTGGCAGGGTTTGAGCGGGTTTGGCCAGGTTGGAGCGGGTTTGGCCGGGTTTGACTCCATCCCTACCAATAAGTATACCAGTGTTCACCCGATACTTATCTTGCGAATATTGCGACTTGCAATTAACCTCGATTGTGGGACTATGAAGGACATGTACGTTGTTTGTTTACAACATTTTTATCGAACAGGATCATATGGCTGCCCATTCAGCTTGTGATTTTGGTGGTCGAAAAGCTGAAAAGTTGGCACTTGCAATGTACCGCCAAGTTAAGCACATTTCTTGCTATGCACAGTTGGTATTTCATTTGCCATCTAAGCCTTACTTACATGCATGGAGTGATGTGGTTCATACTTTTACTTTTGCATAAGTTACACATCGGTGATTGCGGGACTATGAAGGACATGTTTGTTTACAAAATTTTTATCGAAAAGCTGAGAAGTTGGCACTTGCAAAGTACCACCAAGTAAAGTACGTTTCTTGCTATGCACAGTTGGTGAGATAAATTTTGATCGTAGATATTTCGTTTGCTACTTGAGTTGCCAACTTGAACTTGTCATCTAAGCCTTACATACATAAATGGCTGATTCGGGCATGGCGTGATGTGGTTCACACTTTTAGTTGTGGCTAAGAGCATTTGGCATTGTAAGGACCACGTCTATATATCTTTAGCCTCTTGTTTCTTTGTCAAGTTCTTAGGATACTTTGAGGTTCTAGTGTACATTTAAGGTTGCGTATTTCATGTAAAAGATTTAGCGATTATGGTTTAATTACTAACGCGTTCATAGCCTAGTGGTACCAATGTGATCAATCAACCAAGATTATGCAGATTTTTTATTTCACTTACAAATGCATATCTAAATACCTGTTGCTTTTAAATCTGCATCCCTTGCACATCTTAGGGATATTGTAACTGAAGTCTCACAACTATAATCGAGTCATTAACGAGAAAGACTAGGTCATTGTTAGTTTTGTCGAAGGAATATCTATTAGAGATCAGATTAGGCTTAAGGTCCATTAGGGTTTGTGTTTCTCTTTATAATCTATACATAGTTGATCAATAAAAGTTATGCCTCACGGGGAATTCTATCATCTAACATGGTATGGAGCGGGTTTGATCCTCACATACCCTAATGGACACTAAGCCCAAAGACCGAGCTCGGGCCGACTATACTAAATCATAATCCGAGGACCTTCATCGTCTAAAATATCTTGAAAAACTAGTTACAAGTCCAAGTTTCTAACAAATCGCGCTAGATACAAAACATACAAAGTGTAGTTTGTACCAAATTAGGTATCTGTCTATAGGAAAGCAGATCTAAAATGTCGTTTTTCGCGTATTATAGTTTTCTTTCGAAGCACACTTGCACTGTTTGTTTCTCTTATATTAGTAACAAGTTGTCATGTAGTGGATCTAACTTGAGCAAACTTAAAAGCTTGATTAAACCTGAATCCAAATCTAAGTTTTAATCTTGATGTTGGACCTTTTGGGGCCAAAGCAAGAATATAACGTCTTCATTTTAAGTAAATTGATGAGACCTACCAAAATAATAACTAACAATCCCATGTTAAACAAAACTTAGAAAAATGGCAACAATCTATCATCTCAATAAGCATGATCAAGGCCATGTGCTTGGTAATATAGTACAACACTTTTGCAATTATATTTTCTTAATGAAACATCTAAATCTTACTAACTTTTTATTATTACAAAAGTGATTAATATTTGTAGTTTTCATATGTGGTTTTAACTTCAAAAATATGTTACACTACCAAGAAAAACTTCAAAAACTTCATCAGTATAGAACTAGTTTTGCTCATATATATATACGTTTACATATACGTATATATATACGTATATATACGTACGTATATATATACGTATATATACGTACGTATATATATACGTATACATATAGTATACATATACATATACGTATACATATATGTACCTACAAGCAGGGACGGATTTACATGGATGTCGGGTGTGACGCATGCCACATCTTATTTTGGGTCGCGAAGTGTATTTTATTTCAAAAAGTGTCGTTCTTTTTGTATGTGCAACTTTCTATATTTGTGTTATTTTATTGATAGTTGCATCATTAGCTTAGCTACAAAAGTTTTTATGATGCGAATTTTTGTACTTATGACAGTAAAACAATGTGCAACACCCTTTCGAAAATCCTGAATCTGTCGTTGACGGCTAAGAGTATAGTTGTTTACATCATATCTTTCATATATCTCGCTCCGACACGATTGATTTACAATTGTGTCTGAGCGAGAATTGTGTCGCTCCGACACAACTGATTTATAATTGTGTCGGAGCGAGATATATTCCATCAGTATTGTAATAACTACCTAAAATAGCTTATATACTTAAGCTCACCAACATTAACAGAAAATTAAATGGATTATAAAGCTTCAAAAAACGTAGTAAGGAAATAAGCTATATAAAGATAGACGATCATTGATTTCATTGTGTTTTTCACATGGAGAAATGATTATGAGATTGAAAGGAAAAGGTCAAACTAAGAACAAAAGAAAAAGGTCAACCTACCAATGGCTTGACTAGATCATGTCTACTTTTTTGAATATACTCAACATCATGATTAAACTAATTCCATTCCACTTTATTTTTTAAAGACTACTTTAAAAATAGTTAAAATTATATTCTGACTTATCCTAAAAAATTAGATTGGCAGGAACAATTTGATTTCTTTTGACACTAGCCATTATTCACCCTTTAAAGAATAGTCCGACAACACTCATGGCCAAATGAGCACCAATGAAGTGAACACGAGCCGAGACTCGTACTCATGACTCTTTTTCCACAAAATCTCTCTAGTTAGCCCATAAATTTTCGAGTATGCCCAGTAAATGATAAGAAATTTCTAACTAAATTAATGCCGATACGATACCCGTAGCGGTGGTTTCCCTCACAAAAAAATATACCCTATCGCTTATTTCTATTGCCACACCACATCATTTCATATCTCATTCTCTCATCACTCAACTTCCGCAATAGTTACTCATTACTCACTATTTATACGTCACCAGATACACACACCACTCCCTCAGTTTTGTCCCTAAATAACGACGGTGTTATCTTCCATAAGTGATGCCTCACCCGCCAGTGTTCCCTTCTTGTAACAAGCCTCATGCATAAGTGGGGCGCAAAAATTGAAGCCTCGCGCGTAAGCCTTGACTTCATTACCTCTAGCTTAATGGAGGACTACTATCAAGCAAACCAAGCAAAATATAGGCAAAGAGTACAATTATATCGATTAGAACAAGTTGGTAGAGCATTGAAGGCCTCATCAAACCAATTTAACAAGCTTTTCAAAACCGTGTATCAATCCATAAAAATGCACATCTGTGAATCATGTCCTTAAAGAAAGCTCGATTGAGGTTTTACGATCTAAACTTATTGCTAAAAATATACTTGTCTAGATTTAACAATCTCCCCTTTTCTAAAACCATCATTGTTAGAGGTGGGGGAACGGTTGAGCCGTTCGCTCGTGCCAAAGAACGGCATGAGCTAAATGAATGGCGCACGACTCCGGTGCTCGCGCCGTTCGGTCTGGCGCCGTTCGTAACAGCCCACGCCGTTTTATACATTTTTTAATTAATTTTTGAGAAAAGTGCAAATATGCTCCCTGTGTTTTGCAAAAATTGCAGACTTACTCCCCAACTTCACGAAAGTGCAGGTGGCCTCCCCAGTTTGAAACTTTCATTGCACTCGTGCTCCCTGCCAGGGAGCACCAATGCAATGGGAATTGAAACTTCTATTGCACTCGTGCTCCCTGCCAGGGAGCACGAATGCAATGGAAGTTTCAATCTGGGGAGGCCGCCTGCACTTTCATAAAGTTGGGGAGTAAGTCTGCAATTTTTGCAAACCACAGGGAGCACATTTGCATTTTCCTCTTAATTTTTTTTTAAATAGTCGTTAGGGGGGGCGTTTTTTTCAAATTTAAACCCCAAAAAATCATATTTTTACCCCTTAAAAATCCTATAAATATCCCCTTATTATTTCATACTTCACACACACTTCCAATATATTTTATAACACATACTTTTTTACTTCTCTTATTTTTCTCTCCAAAAAATGAATCCCAACCCAAATTGGATCTCCGGTATGCTAAACGACCCAAACAACCAAATTCTGGGGTCGTCTTCGAATCCGAACAACAATTTGGGCTTCTCCACTCAACCTTCATTCTACCAAATGCCTTATTATCCTAATTTCCAAACCCCATTTGCTAATCCCGAAGAACTATCGCTATTTAATCAACTGAAAATGCAAAATAAATTTAGCCAATTACAACAACAACAACAACCAAACCAACCCACCGCTTCCCAACCACGATCCGACCAACAATCCTTCCACTTAGTCGATGAAACCGAAGACGAGAACGAAGAGGAGCCGATCCCGACGTCGAAGAAGAGGAGCCGATCCGACCAACAATCCTTGCACATAGTGGGGAGAACGATCACGATTGGATAACGAGGGTGGAAATTTTGTACAAAACCCACACGGGTGATGATTTTAAGCACAAGAGTGCTTGGATTTTTTTGAAAGGCAAGCACAAGTGGACTAACCCCGAATCGACAAATGCTAGAAGGAATCGTTTCCGTGTTACCGACGAAGAACCGGAGCATTTTGGAGATGATGCGTTGCCTCGGCCACCCGGGTTACAACGACTTGCTAAAAGTCAACGTTCTTGTTCTAACTCGACCACTAGCTCCGGTTCTAACCCTATGATGTATCAAGAATTCATGAAAGAACAATACGAGTTAGACCTCAAAGCAAAAATGCAGGTGATCGAGCAAGAGAGCGAAGAGCGAATGCAGTTAATCCATGCTCAAAGGATTGCGGGGGAGATGAGAGTGCTACAAATCAACACACGCGGGATGGATCCAGCCGACGCCGTTATAATTAACGCCCAAAAGGCACGAATCCGAGCGGCATATCAACCACCAACAAACTAGTCGACGCCGTTAACTTTATGTAGCGTTTTTAATTTATGTCTTTTTTTTCTTGTTTTTTTATTTATTTCTATGTAATGTTTTTTTTAATTTAATGTAATGTTTTTTTATTTTAATGAATTAAATTTTAGTTAGATTGGGTATTTTTTTAATTAAGTAAATAAAAAAATAGCCCAACGGCACTAGAAAAGTGGTGCCAACGGATGCCCCAGCAAATATGTCGTTTAGCATTTTGCTAACGTGGCATCACTTTTTGAGAACGGCTCAACCGTTCCCGCCACTCTTAAACCCTAATACTCCATAGTTCATACATAATACATACATTTAATATTACATTATTAGTTTATGTTATCTAAGTGAGACAAAAAGAGTATCTACGTTGACTCTTAAAAGAATTAACTATTTGACTTTTTTGTTTGTGAGAATCAAAACATAAAGGATCATATAGGTAATGTGTTGTTGAGGTTACATGCCGGCCTCACATCACTAATTTGGTTTTATGTTTTTGTTATTCCAATTTAATTAATAATCACTCTCTTATTAGTCAATCTATAAGCTATATAATCAATGATTTAAAATAATATAATCACTTCCGTAACCCTTTATATCACCAGGGATGAAACCAGTGACCAGGTGCATTAAACTTTTTGACAATAATATAATATTTTTTTTAAAAGCAACATTTATTAAGGAACCAAAAAAAAATACAAAAGAAATGACTTAAATTGTTAACAAGACAATTAAAAAGGATAAGCCCAAAAATCAAAAAAGAAAATACCTTAGAAACTACAACACAAACTAAAAAACCAAAAGACAAGGATGAACCAAACTCGTTGTGACTTGTAGGAACCAAACTCATTGTGATCACAATATAATATAATCAGATTTCGATAGACCGCGTGCATTTAAGATGCATTTAACATAAATTAATTTATTTTTCAAAAAGTAACACTACATCAAAAAATTCATGAATGTTCCGAAATCCCGCGAAACCCCTGGTCCAATCCCTGTATATCATAAGAGTTGCATGTGGTTAATTATACAATAACAATACAAGAAAAGCTTCA
>BQNB010031261.1:19256-36854 GCA_026074375.1 Tanacetum coccineum
TTTTCTTGACTCTAATATAAACATAAACATAAGCAAATGGCAGCCCGTACATTTTTTTTACTTTTTTTTATATACAATTTTTTTTACACTTTTGCCTCGTCATTACTTAAACATATAATACATCATGGGGGTTTATAGATGCACCCCTACACTTGGACTTTTACATACTTTACAAATAAACTATTCTATGACCCGAATTGATGTGAATCAAAATAACATGGAGCTTATTGAGCTCTATTAGGGGTAATAAATTACTTCTTCCCCAATCCTTCATAAGATGAATACTACCATGAATGCCAATCGTCCCAAATAGTATTTATAAGGATAAGGACTTAGCAACCGTGTACTAAAATAATTAACTTTGGTTAAAACAATAATGTACTAAAAGTGAGTACATACAAGGTAGGCTAAGGCGATTTGGGTGTAACGATTGGTTTAAGGGTGAACAATGCTCTTCATTAATAGTCCGGCTTAACCAGAAAATTACGAGAACACTAAAAAAGGATAGGCTCAGAGGGTTGTACTAGGGGTATCCTCATTAAAAATGAGTGCATGGCAAAGGTGTGGGATAGTTATATGATCGGTATGACCATCATAACAATTATAGGTTTAAAACATGGGTTAATCCTAGTGCCTCTTATCTAGCAAATCCTAATACTTACTTGCGGTCTCGGGATGCATCACAAAAACAAGTTCTAGAATTTAATATACTACCGGTACACTCATATGATTCTTTGAACCGATCTTAATGTTCCAGAAAAGGTAACAAAGATCATACGTACACATCCGTAACGACGGAATAGATACATATGTCTGCATTCGAACCTTAACTCGAAATTGCTAAAGGTGGAATCATCTTGGGTACCAAAAATGGATACCCGAATTTCAAAAGATCTAAAGGAAAACCTTACATTTTTAGGGTGGAATTCTAAGGGTTTTTGTGCTAGTCATATAAATTCATATCCATGAGACGCTATTAATACTCGATTTTCATCGGTATGTGTCATAAAAAATGTTAAATTTAGGTTAAAATCACCTTTTTATGCTATGTTTCGATATATTACCCATCATTTTAAGGACAAAGCAAATAGAAAATGAAAGAATAGTTTCTAAGGATTATTTCGCCTACACTTAAGTTGAACATTGTCCCTAATGTTCTATAGAAGTACCCTTAAAAATGAATAAAAGGAAAAGAAAACAAGTAAAAAAAACTAGTACTCCCCTAGTTTGCTCAATAATAGAGAAGAAACATACGATAACTGGTTAAATCATCCTCTAAGAGGTGTCTAATGAAACTTCCTAAGAACTTCCAAGCTTCTTCTCATCAAATATAACATGTAATCAAAGACAAAGACAACTACACCAAGTGTAAAATCCTCGGGTGAATGATAAATATATAACAAGAATTTAGGGTTTCGACTCTATGAAAGCAGTAAAGATAGGATGAGAGTAATGATATAACTATAGTTTTTCTACAGGTTTTCAAAAGAATTACAAATCTTAAATATTGGACATTTAGTTTTCAGGAATACTAGAAAAGCCGTCAGGATAAATCCTGACACCGTCTCCAGCGTCTGTGAAAATATCTTCTTTGTTTTTTAATGAGAAATTTCCTGCACGCAATGTTTATAAGTAAAAACTGAAGAAAGCACTGCATTAAAAACCTGGAATTAATCGTTACAATCATATGACTCGAAACTGACGCGAATTAATCTAAACAATTTATTTTAAATGTTTGAATTTGGTTCTCAAAAACCGGATATATTCCCCTACACTTATTTTGTTGCAAAATACCTTTGATTGAAAATAAGACGAAGTTACAAACAAACAAAGCATGATTACAAACCAATTCAAACAAAATAAAACAAACAATAAAGAATTAAAACACAAGACACTCCTAATATGCGGGAAAAGTAAATATTGGGTTGCCTCCCAAAAAGCAATTTTCTTTATTTACGAGTCTTGTAGCTAGACTCGAAGTCACACGTTCTTACGTGACTTCTCCTTTATCATCCATACCAGTTAGGTATTCGGGTCCAAGCTCTAGGCATTCTTTGTAAAATCCTAATATCTTGCTCATCACGTACTCTACTCCTCTTCTCTTGTCCTCCTCGTTTCTAAGGTAGACCGATTTTGTGTGCTCTTTTTCTAAGTTCGACAATGAGTTGTACTGTTCTATCTTATGAGGCATCTTATAGGCAACTTCATCGTTTCTGTTGGTGAACCTAACTACTGCTTCGGGTGGGTCGTGAGTCATGTTGGATATTTCAACAAAAGGCCTCCCTAGCACTACTTGCGACAACCTAGGGTCTATGATTGAACTAATATCCTCGATAATTATGAAGTCTATGATATAGGTGAAGTTTCCTATGAAAACATGCATCCCTTTAATCCTTCCTGTGAAATTGCTAACTCCTCTATCCGAATTTTCCCTAGGGTCGAGTTTTCTTCTCATAATCCAATTATACATCATTCGGGTCATGATATTTAGAGGGGAGTTGAGATAAATGTAGACTTTCTCCACATGCACATGTCCAATGTTGCATGGTATCTTGAGGTTCGATGGGCATCCTTCCGTGATGATGGGGTTCCTTAGAAATATAAAAGGGATTGGACCACACATAAGATACTTGTGATATGCTAGTTCACTCCTAGTTGGGAATATGTCAAAATACTCCACTTCTTGTTCTCTAACTTCGGGTTCCTCCTTATGGGAATCGTTATTCGTCTTGACTATCTCAATAAATATTACATTGCCGTCATCCCCTTTGGTGCAAACAAGTTTGGTGCTGGATGATTGGGGAACCAACCTGAGCGATTCGAAGAATGAATTGAGTTTGAGGGATTTTTCGGTGATGAATGAAATTGATGGATCGGGTGGTACGAAAGGGTTGACATGGATATTTTCCGGGTTATCCTTCTCTCCTTCCTCATTCTCTTCTGGTTTGTCATTGTGGGACTCACCCTGTTGCTTGGGGTGGATTGTGATGGCGTTGATCGAACCATGGATATGGGTTGAGCATTGCGGGTCTATGGTTGGGTAAGAACAAGCAGACGAAACTGGGGAAGTACTCAATTTTGGGTTCTTAACCGTGTCGCTAGGTAGTGTGCCCAATATTCGGTCGGTGATGGCCTTCAATACTGTGTTGATTTTGTAGGTCATCTCACCTTGCTGTTGTTTGAAATCGGCTTCAAACTTGGACAGTCTAGCGTCTTGAGATGCCATGAAACTAGATACCAATCCTTCAAGATTTGATTAATTGTTAAAGCTTCGAGGATTGTTGTTGAAGGAATGGTTCGGGATCAGACCGTTTGATTAGAATCGGTTAGGTGGGTTTGAAAAATTATTTTGGGAATTTTGGGATTGTCTCCACCTAAGGTTTGGGTGACTTTTCCGTGACGGATTGTAGGTGTCACCAAGATTGTTTTGCTCGGGCTTAAAAGTGTACCACTTACCTCCCGCTTCTTCTGTATACGAGGATGCATATTTAACAAAGGCTTGTTTGGGATCTTCCATGCAATACTGAGTGTCGTGAGGACCACTGCAGATCTCACATGGGATAGTGATTTGTTCACTTGAGTAGGTTGCGTTGGAGCAAGGTGAGCTTCTATCAAGCGTTGGACTTGATTTTCGAGCTCGATGAGGCGGCAGTCAGATCTACTCGAGACATCTTGAGGTAAAGTGATTGCCTTGACTGGCTTAGCGAAATCCCTTAAGTCTTTGGCGTTTCAGTCACGAAACTTACCACCAGCCGATTGGTCAATGGTTCATCTTGTGACGGGATTGACATGGTCATAAAAGATTTGGACTTAGAGCCAAAGTTCGATGCCATGACGAGGGTCTTTTTGTAGTAAGTCCTTAAAACGAGTCCATACTTCAGATAAAGATTCTCCATGATGTTGTTGGAACATCAGGATATCGTTGCAGAGTTTTGCGGTCCTTCTCGGTGGAAAGAATTGAGCAAGGAAATGAGTAGTAAGATCCTCCCATGTGGTGATGGATCCTGCTGGAAGACGTTCAAGCCAGTTGCTAGCTTGATAGCGAAGGGAAAATTAAAATAAACGCAGGCGCGTTCTTTCCCTGTTTTCACCGTCAAGGTCAAGTGAGCCCACAAGCTTTAGGAAATCCTTAAGGTGTTGGTTTGGATCCTCGGAACAAAGTCTATGGAATGAGCATCCGTTTTGCACCAACCAGATGGTGTCGGATCGAAGAGGTACCACGTTGTTCGCTACGGGGAGCTCGATGGTATTCCTGCAGCCCTCGTGGTTAGGTTTGGAGTAGTCTCTAAGAGTGCGCATAGGATTCTCGTCTCCTATGGTGGTTGACGAGAATGGGTTACGAAACACTTAACACGAAGAAAAGATAGACTACGAGAAAGCTAATACGCGGAATTAAATTCTCACTTGAAATGATTCAAGCGAGTAGAACTAAGTTAAACTATGATCAAAACCTAACTATTCCCCATGCGGCGGCGCCAAAAACTTGATGCGGTCGTCGTAAGGACTTCAACAAGAAGTTTTATAACTCCCTAGGCAGAGTACTTAACCGTTGTAGTAGTAGTATAGGCAAGACTCGGGGTTGTTATCGTTCTCTATGGGAATAGGTTGGGAAGGCTTGATCACGGTCTAACAGAATTCTAAGGGTTGAGGGAAGATTATTTTTGTATTTTTATGTTTTATGGAAAGCAGGTAAATCTATGGTTTGAGAGGGTTGTTTATTCTAACTATTAACTAAACTAAAGTAATCTAAACTACTGGTTTGATAACTATATGATAATTGAATGTATTTAACCTTAATCATGCCGGCTACTTATCAGATTGCTTCTCCTAATCCTGCGTGCGCTTACTGTAACTTGTGTTGATCTATGTAAGTATTTTCTAGGTCTATGAACGGATTATCACGAACCCGCCGGTCTAATTTAATATTACCTGTTAGGGCAACGCACAACACAAGTAATGGTAGTATGAAGATATCTACAAGGCCCCTAAGAGTATATTAAATGCGTGGGGAAATACTTAAGAGGGATCTATTATAAGAGGGCAAGGTATTACGAAAGACTGTTACCCGATGGTAAACCTTTCTACAGCACTTGTGTTTCCCTAGACGTGTCTTACAGCGATACATACAAATGTTGTTGTCTAAGCCTTTCATCAACAGAAGCAGACAGTAATTGGAATCTACAATTACTGATTTCATTGCAATCATAAGCAATTACAAAGGAGGGTTTAGCTCGCATGTTATAATGAAAGCAAGAAGATAAATCAATCACACATCACATAGACTATTTGAATGATTAATGATAAATAACCTTACTGAATTAAAACATGGATCCAAGGTAGTAAAATAGGGTTTGAGGCCTAAAAATGACCTATGATAGCTGCTACAGAGGTTAGGGTTTGTCTCCCTAATAGTTTATACAAAGTTACCCCCTTGTAACCTAAAATCGGTTTTATATTTATAGGAGGATATCGCTATGACGCGTCGCTTTGTACTCTTGACGCTGTCGCCACGTTAGATGAATCTACATCACTTTAGAGTCGGCCACGTAATCTACGACCATCGGCTAGATCTCTGACGCGTCACCTTGAATGTCATGACGCCGCTTGCTTTATGGTTGCGATGCACATCTCCAAGATTGATGAATAATTATTCATGGTTCATGGTTTGTAGAGTCGTTTCTTGTGGTTTCTTCCTCTAAATGAGCCAAGTTACGTGTTATTTCCTTTCCATATGCCATCCAAGTGCTTAAAACATAAAAACAAAAACTATTAGATCCGAAATCTGATAAGTGGGTCGATGCTATAAATGCGGAAATGTAATCCATGAAAGATATTCAAGTTTGGCACTTGGTTGATCTTCCTCCTAATTGTAAGACTGTTGGGAGCAAATGGATTTTTAAGAAAAAAAATGACATAGATGGAAACGTACACACCTATAAAGCTTGTCTTGTTGCAAAAGGTTATACTCAAACCTACGGGGTTGATTATGAAGAAACGTTCTCACCCGTTGCTGACATTAGAGCTATTAGGATTCTTATAGACATAGAGGCGTTCTATGACTATGAGATATGGCAAATAGATGTCAAAGCTGCCTTTTTAAATGGTTATCTTGATGAAGATATTTATATGGTGTAACCTGAAGGTTTTGTTGATCAAAATCATCCCAGGAAAGTATGCAAGCCTCAAAGATCCATTTATGGTCTTAAGCAAGCGTCAAGAAGCTAGAATAAAAGATTTGATGAGGAAATCAAAAGGGTTGTATTTCTTAAAATCTTGATGAGCCATGTGTATATCAAAAGGCTAGTGGGAGTAATGTTACATTCCTCATCTTATATGTCAATGACGTAATTATCAAGGGAAATCACATTCCAAGCATACAAAGTGTAAAGACATATCTTGGAAAGTGTTTCGCCATGAAAGATTTGGGAGAAGCGGCATTTATTCTTGGAATCAAGATCTACCGCGATAGATCGAAGCGATTATTGGACTTGGTCAAAGTGCTTACGTGGATAAAATCTTGAAAGGTTCAAGATGGATAATTCCAAGCGTGGTATTATCCCCATGCAAGAAAGACTTGACTTGAATAAAACACAAGGTGCTTCTACACCCGGAGAGGTGAAGCGTATGTAAAATGTTCCCTATGCTTCAGTAGTAGGTTCCATTATGTATGCGGTTAGATGCACTAGACCTGATGTTGTATTTGAGCAAAATATAACAAGCCGTTTCGATAGAATCCAGGAAAACCACACTGGACTGCTGTGAAAACTTCTTAAGAATTTAAAAAATACTAAAGAGATGTTCTTGGTTTATGATAGAAATCCTGAAGCTGAACTTAGAGTTGATTGCTATTGCGAGGCTGGATTTGAGACCGATAGAGATGACATAAAATCTCTGACAAGATATGTCTTCGTTTTGAACGAAAGCGCAATAGACTAGAAAAGCTCCAAAACAAAGTACTACTGCAATGTCTGCTACATAAGCTGAATAACAAAGCTGCTTTAGAAGCTAGAATGGAAGTTGTTTGGATTAGGAAGTTTATTTTCGGGCTTGGTATAGTACCAATAACAAACAAACCTATTAAGATGTTTTGCGATAATTCAGCCGCACTTCTTATCGCCAACGAACCGGAGGTTCAGAGGGGCGCCAGACACTACCATAGAAAATACCTTTATGTTCGCGAGTGTATTGAACAGGGCGAAATTAATCTTCTTGAAGTTCACACAGATAACAATCTAGCGATTTCTTTTACGAAGGCCTTACCAAAAGGAAAGCTTACTCAACATGCTATGAGCATGAGACTTTGTTTAGCTAGTAGTTTCATGTAGATCTGTGTTTAGTATTTGGATAGAGGATGTTAAGACAATTTATTTTATGATAAAGATATGTGGTATTTTGTTATATTTATTTTAAATTGTGTCCTATATTTGCATGTTTAATACGTGAATAATGTTTTATTATTATTCTAAACTGGTCCGTTGTCGATCAACAATATGGGAATATTGTTGAACTAAGACAAGTCTGAGTGATTGGTGATATCTTGGATATTAACGGAAGTGTCCGCCAAACTCACATGATATTTATAAGATGAATATTGGACTTTCCTAACTAACAAGATTATCACTTTATGGATCAACGTCATTAAGTGAATCTTGTAAGTGATTTTATTTACTAAATCCTTAGACTTAAGATGCAAGTAGGTCTTGCATGTGTGGATTATCCTTTTTGATTTAGTTCTAGTTATCATGAATAAGGTAACTAATAAGGACTATTTTCAAAAGTGATTATGAAGCATGGTGACATGACACTTGTAGTCAATTTAGAATTTGTTCCTTCAATAGTTAAAGTATGATGCCACTGGGCTCCTCGTAGAGTTAATCAGATGTATGCGCGGTCGCACGCAAGAACTCAGGTAGATATGTCTCAATGATTTTTGGTAATCTTGACTAATTGCATATACGAGAAACAGAATCGTTAAATAATGGAATGACTTTGATCCATATCTATTTTTAACACGGTATCGGAAATAAAGGGATTGTAAATGTCTAAATCATTTAACCGTGACTTTATGAAAGCACACTTAGGTATTCCTGGGAGCATTGGCGTGTTTCTAGACGTTTACCAATGTTATTATATTATTTGAGACATGTCCAAGTGGGAGCTGTTGTGATATGTACATATATCAAATAATATATGTCTGAGAAATTACATGAGTCTATGGGGGCACACGCGTTTACACAGAGAATACATTTATTAATGTAATTAATATATTTATCGTATATTAATTATATTAATATGTTTCACGAAATAATTTAATGGTCGTTAATTATAAACGTTAGACGTTATAACTAATTAAAATATATTAACAAGTGAAGGAATTGTTAGTACAAAAACCAAACCCGTGAGGTGTTGGTGGTGACCGATCGAACAAGAAAAGTAAGAGGGTTCGAATGTCGTTTCTAGTAAACAAGAGGAGATGTTGTATTATGACTTGGAGACCAAGTCATTGGGCTATATAATGAACCCTATTAGTTCATTAATTAAAAAAACGATAATACATACGCATCTCACGACATTCAATACCCTAAAATCCTACGCATGAAAATTAAGTTGCATGTAGATTCTCCATGTATGGATATAGTGTCATACATGCATGATATAATACACATGTATTAATTGAATGCAGGTTCCCCTTTTCCTTTTGTGTTGACTTTTGGTAAAAAGGACACCCTAAGGGCCTGTTTGTTCAGATCGTACCAACCAAAGAAGCAAGAACATAGTGTTCGGTTGTTTTATTCGTGAAAGAAGGACAAGCATCCTAGCGTATTTTAGTGACGTGTGGTGTATGCATAACATAGAAGTTATCTACTTTGGTAACTTATTTAGTTTTCGCGTGGTATTAGCTTTATACACACGCGTATATTCAAGACGGTGTTCGTTTATTGCTAAAAGGTATACACCTCTTGAACTCTTTGTTGATTACATTATTCTATACGTATTTATATATTTTCCGTTGCGTACTCGTGATTTAAATGGTCAATAGTTGCAAAACCCCAACATAACCAACCCACGACTTCATCTCTTATCTAATTTATGAGTAATTCAATATTTTGAAAACAATACCATCAACTTTCTTATTTTGAAATTTATAACCTTTTAAGTTTACTAGAACTTGAAGTCTACACTACTAATTACAAATATAAATTTTTGGGTTGTTACAGTTTCCTTGTTAATTGAATCTCTAATAACTTTAAACGAATCTTCATGCGTTTGTTCAAAAGTTGAGAGAGATTATCTTCCATTTGTCTATTATAATCATATTATCTCTATATCTACTATTTATAAAAAGCGTATCTCTTTCTTCAAACTTAAAATTTCTTAAAAATGAGTAAAGTTTTTTACCTCAAATCTTAATACTCTTTAATATTTTTAAATTTTAATGCCACAAAAATTAAACAACACACACTTAATAAATGGCAACTCTTTAAGCTGTGTTGTTACGATTCATCTTCCAAACAATTTTAGTGCCACAAGATTTTATAATAATAACTTTTTTATAATTAATATTTATAATTATTAAAATTTAAAGATATCATTAATATTCTTTTCATACTTTATTTACTGTTTGATTTAAATATTTTATTATTATTATGTTTAATAATTTTTTTTCAAATTTAACTCTCTGTTATCATTATCATAATTACCATTATCAATGAAATTATTATCTTTATATATATAAAGATTCAGTACAAGGAAGTTAATTCTCATTATTTAAGACCCAAATACATTAAAGCTCATAAAGATGCACGACTCTTTACTTGACCTCATTCCTTATACTTGCCTTTTCATTCAGGAGTTACGATACGTATTCAAAGCCATTAACATCATCATCGACCCTTCATATTTACACTGGAGTTACAAATCTTTAATGTTTACATAGATATCTTTGCCTTCATATTCTACTTTCCAGCAGCATCTGGAATCGATTATGCCATAGGACTCAACATCTGGAATTGATAGCAAAAAAGCAAAAGGTAATTTTATTTTTAGTTTAATTCGTTGTTTGCGAGTGTTTGGAGTTGCCTAAATTTTTAGTTTAATTCGTTGTTTGCCGTCACTTTGATTGAATGAAATGAGGATATTGGTCGCCAAGTGTTTGATGAAAGTCTTCACATGAGTTTTGATTAAATTCGACCAATGTTTTTTGGTTCATGGTTGATTAAATTTAATGTGACATGTTTTCCTTAATGCAAAGTGTGTGCAGCTTTACTATGTAGTATGGTAACCAACGCCGGAAAAATTAACAGTGGAGAAGTATATCAGTGAATTAGGCTTTTGTTTGGAATACCTAATTACAGGGGTGTTTGTTGTAGCGTATTAGCAAAAATGAGTCCATTTTACTATTTAGATAAGTTACAGTCCTTACGTACAGTGTGCATAGACAATTATTAAGCAATTAGTGCAAGTGATTATAACACTATTGTTTGGTTTTATGACAAAACAATAGGCACAAATAAGTGATATTGTCCTATTTTTGAAACTCATTCAAAAGTATAGAGTGACTATTGGACCATATCGTGAGGAGCAAGTTCCCTAATGTTGAGCTCGAACAGGTATGTAATTTCTTTCACATATAACTTTCCTAAACATGTTAGTTTTACGGGTTCGTAATAACCATGTACGTATACCAATTCCAGAGTTACGGTATGACGGAAGCAAGACCAGTGCTAGCAATACGCCAATACATTTAGCATTCACTAAAGAACCATTCGAGATCAAATCATGAACATGTGCCAGGGTTTTCCGTAATGCTGAACTGAAGATTGTCGATCCAGAAACCAATGCTTCACTTCCAAGGAACCAACGTGGTGAACTCTGCATTCGTGGTGATCAAATCATGAAAGGTTACCCAAATGATAATAAAGCAACAAAGAGAACGATTATAGACAAATGGTTGCATACTGGGGATATTGGGTACATTAATGGCGACGATGGGCTTTTTATTATTGATAGATTAAGTATAAAGGGTTTTAAGTTGCTCCATCTGAGCTTGAAGCGTTGTTTCTTACGCGCCCTAAACTATCAGACGTGGCAGTTGTCCCGTAGGTACTAAACCTTTATATTATATTTCTTAGACAGTGTTAAAGGATTATTGGCATTAAAACTTATGAATGTTCCTATTTCAGAATGATCGATGAGGTAAACATTTATATTATGTTTCTTAGTTAGTGTTAAGTGATTATTGGTATTAAAGCTTATAAATATTCCTATTTCATAATGATCAATGAGGGTGCATGGGAGGTTCCTGTTGCTTTTGTTATAAAATCAAAAGGATCAAATGTCACGGAAGCGGAAATCAATTCATTCATCTCAAAACAGGTGTGTCCTATATCAGCAGGTGGTTGATTGGTGGCAACAAAGGAGCAGACGTGAGGTTCATGCCCTCATTTTTCTAGGCATGTAAGTTATGCTCTTAGGTAATCGGTAAATTTATTTTGCTAACCTCACTTTTTTGGCTGCGTTTTTTAAGTGTGGTTATTACATTGTAGTTACATAGATTAGAATCGTACAATCTCTCATATGTTATGTATTTATCTTAAAGTGCGAATAAGTCAACATGGGTACTCTTTGCACCAAGCTTCTTCAGAAGATTCATTCATCCTTGAGGATCTAAATGTTGCTACGTAATTACATGATGTATTAACTCTATATTTTTTCGATAAATATTAAAGGTTCTAAGATGGATGGGCTGGACAGGTTGTGTAACAAAAGATAACCTGATGTAATCCACTTTAACCTATTGTATATGTTAATATTGCGAGTGACCCGATTGCATTCAAGCAATTCATGTTGGAGCAAGCTATTCCCTTGATCCAATTGAACATTCTCAAGTACAAAAATGTTCAATCGAATTCACACAAAAGCAGCTAAGGTCAACATCAGGTTTATATTAACATAATGATACGGTTGATATTAACTTCCAGAAAGATGTTGTGGCAAAAGGGATGGAACGAGCTAATGTGAAGTATGCAAATCGTACTAAATGATGGTTGGGTTTCAGGTGGTAACGTGGTTGGTTCCTAATTGATACGTCACTATTTCAGGTGTATTCGCTTTTTGTTTTTTCACATACACACTTAAATTATTTACTCATGTAGAGGTCGCAATTTAGACCCATATTTTCCCATAAACATGACGTGAAATTCCAATTGTACATCAGTTGATCAAGGTACATGTTTCCAAAAGGCGTTTAACTCATCTTCCATTTTTTCACATGAGTGTAGTGAATGATCCGTTTTAATATTTTCAAGTAATCCTTTGCAGGGGCGGAAAAAATGATAATGCAAGCAGACGAGGGTGTGACAAAAAATTGTCCTCGCAATGCCAGTTTTAGTTTGCAAGTGTTTAAAGGGATGTTTGTTTTACCTTATCTGATGGGCTTATGAATTAGTGAAATTCCAAAAATCCTTCTTCTAATGGCTTATGTGCTTAGTGGATTAAGATTATCAACTCAAATAAGCTATAAGCTCAAGTTGACGAGCCGTTAAAAGTGACCTTATTAACTTTTTACGATTTCAGTAAGTTCAAGAGCTCATCAAATAAGTTAAAACAAACACCCCCGTTATCTCTGAGTTTATTAGTATTATACATGTTCTCGCATTGGATTTTTGACATATAAACTATGTCATTATCTGATATATTTACAGACCGCTTACTTAATTATTATTGCTTGAAATAATGTTGGGAAGTTTGCTATATTAACAAACATATTACCTTTTTGGTTATGCTATTATTGATGTGATTACATTTTTTGTTATGTTACTATTTTAGTAAATTCATTTGTGGTTGGGAGTGAAGTGGTTTAACGGGTAGTAATGGTTGCAGATCAAAAATGACATATTACTTGAAGTGAATATCATAAGTTGGGCATCTCAACTGAGGTGAAGATTACAGGTTGCTATAAGTGACATGTCTAGCACTTCTAGGAGTTCTAGGAGTACATCACAAGTATTTTGAGTGTTAGTGATTAAACCAATGCATCGCACGGGTCAAAAGCCTTGATCTTAAATGGTGAGTCTTAAAGATTGTTATCATATAGATCATTTTCTAAATATAGAGCCTTTTCTAAAAGCATGTTTAGGAAAGACGTGTTGAAATGAACCCATGCCTTTTTCTAAATATATAATTTCTAAAAGCAATCTATGAATACAATCTCGGTGCATTACTTACATAAAACAAACTTTAGCACGTTACATAGTTATTACTGTCCTTCAATTATATTTTTGTTCAACCACATTTTTAGTAAAACCTTCTTAACTTGAATCTTTCAAAAAGAACCCTGTAGGTAACAATTTAACACTTCACATAAGTACCATTCAAATTTTACTCGAAGACCAAGCCCAGTGCAATGCACGGGTTCAGCAAGCCTCGTAATTTTTTTTTAATTATTACTTTAAATTATGATTACAATAAATTACAATGTATTCACACTATAATTAACTCATATTGGGATTACAACTCCTATGACATATTATAATCCATTCATATTATAATTCATTTAGATTACATTGTAGTTTATTTGAAAGATTACAATTTCTTAAAAAATTATGAACGAACCAAACGCCCCCTTAGAGTTCATAGGTTATTAACAAGGGTTTATTTCAGTGATAACGGTGTAATGTTTTTTTTGAACTAATTTAATGTATTATTTAAGTAAGCGCTTGAGTTAAAAAGTGTTTTGTTTTTTTCTAATTCTTACACATGTACATACCACATACTCATATGTTTTTTTTACGTTTTTTACCAACTAGTCGCTGTGATATTTTTCATGTGTTTTTTACTTAAACATAGCCTTTACAAATTATGTAAGTTGCAATATTTAACAAAATTCTAAAATAGAACCACAGATAGGTGGTCATGTTAGCAATGATGAATTACGACAGATTGACTTGGTTAATCATCATATTGGTTCAGTTATAGAACATGATATTTTTACAAAAAACGTTTATAGAGTTTAGTTGCTTTTAGTTTTCCGCCTAGCAATTTGAATCCTCTTGTGGATGTATTTACCATTAATGATGTGTTTTTTTCTAAACGGCAAAAGATAATTATATAAATAAAAGGCTACTAACAAGGCGCTAGAAGCTAGAAGAGTATAAATACAATACTAGAAATAAGCAAAAAATCTAGACTAGCACACTCCGAATATTTATTGGCACACTCCAATGCACACCCTTAATAAAATCATAAACGGTGACATCTCTTAAAATGTCACGAAACAGCCTTAAGAAAATCATGTACGGTGGCATCCCTTAAACCATTAGCACGAGAAGTCCACTTTTCTATGAGTTTTGTACCGATTTCTCTAACTCGATCACCAACTCGCAATCCTACTTGATCAGATAACTATTAGTTAATATATATTTGTACTAGGCCCATGTTTATGTTTACAGGCCTAGCCCGCATAATAATTCTAGAATCCTCTTTGTATTAGTATATATATTCGGTTGTTTTAATGAATGAAGGCAATGAAACAAATTAGCCTTTCAATATGGTATCAGAGCTACATTCTCTTTTATCGACTGCCACTCTCGTCTACTCTGATAACGTTAGTGCCGTTTATATGTCTGCCAATCTTGTTTAACATCAACGGACGAAACACATTGAGATCGACATTCACTTCGTCCGTGATATGGTTACCGCTGGTCAGGTTAGAGTTCTCCATGTACCTTCTCGCTACCAGTATGCTGATATCTTCACCAAAGAACTTCCTTCCGCATTGTTTGAAGAATTTCAATCCAATTTAAGCGTCCGACCTCCTCCCACTCCAACTACGGAGGCGTATTAGTTGATATATATTTGTACCATGTTTATGTTTATAGGCCTAGCCCGCATAATAATTCTAGAATCCTCTTTGTATTAGTATATATATTTGGTTGTTTTAATGAATGAAGGCAAGGAAACAAATTAGCCTTTCAATAATAACCAGTCCATGTAATCAAACTGTAATCACAATCATCAAATTTGAAGTAAAAAAAATGCTCTTTGTGAAATTTCAATATTGCTAAAAATATGTTAAGTAACAAGAAAGATCGATATGATAACCTTTAGCCATAGTGAATGAGTAAGGCTATTCGGGAACCTATTTTTCTCCATTTCTCGATAGTGTTCGTGAACTTCATCCAACATATCATATTTTGACGGCAACAATATCTTCCCGGAGATAACTAGTGCTGTCCATTTCGATCGCAACTCAAGGATTGAAAAAATAAGGCCTTAATCTTCACAATGGTAGAAAGAATAAATAGGAACAACACAAGATCATAAGTGGTATGTTTACATGAATATTTGATTTCACAATGAACAAAAAAGGTCGAGAAACGACGTACTAAAGGTTAATCCGACAAAACCAAGTCTAGGCGCAAGTTGAGGAGGAAAAACATGTTTGTAAAGGGGATCAACACGATTGTTGTCGACATGTACCAAGTCATTGGTTCTGAGAAAAGGGAAATGGTACTTATACCTAAATGGCACCGCGTCAAATCTTGTCAATTATATATATATTCCTTTTATACAACAATCTATCTATCTATACTTTCTATTAAAAAGAAGTTTTGGCTGACATCACTATTTTATACTTTTACATATGTGTCACTCTGTTAACATGTTTACTTTCACATTGCTTATGTCATAATTTAAATACAAAATTATATAAAACAAAAATGTATAGTATTTGTGTATGCATACGGTATCTATTAAAAACCATAGCCAGTAAACTCTTCACATAATGAGGGGTGGTCTGTGAATCAAGTTCTCTAGCATACTCGAATACTTCGGTCGTTATCCAGCACGTGTCGCTCACGGACCACTAGCTCGCCTCGTTACCCATATGTCCTCTCCTTGTACTGTTATCTGATTCACTTCTTTCCTATCTGTGGATGAGGTCACACGACGCTGCACTTTTACTACGTGAAACCGACTAGAGGAGAGGTGAGAGGGCTTATCTTAGTATTATTCTTATGAGTGTATGAGGGAGGGGGATGGAGCTGAAGTGTGAGAGTAATACTTCAGAGAATCGCTACGTAGACCTAGCTAATATCAGAGGAGCTAGGGGCGTCTTATCTATATATATATATAAAAATTTTAACTTGTTCTTGTGGACACACACGGGATTTGTAGGATGGGTCTTTCTCTCTATCCAAGATTTCAAATTAAAGCTACCATTTCTTTTTTCTCTAACATCAAGATTTCAAATCTCTCTACTATTTTTGGTAAACTTCTTAATACATTACCAACTAGAAAGATCCATGGAAAAAGAAACCTTCTCTATTGTCGATCCACCTACGGTGACAATGTAAGATTTCTACTGTTAGTACAAAAAGCGTGTAGGGGTGAATATGAGTTTGGGTCACTTGATGGGCTAGGCCGGCAAGCAAGTTTTGATATAGTTCTTGTACTAATCCAAGTGAAAAAGGGGCGATCTGCATAAACGAGAGTAAACCGTTAGCCTTATTGTGGGGCGAACCCCACAATTAAGCTCCGGCGTGAGAGTAAGTATACATGTTTGTCAGAGAAATGTCAGAGCATATGTGTAATAGTGATTAGACAGAATGTACCTCTTTTAGGGTGAGAAATGACCCCTATTTATAGGCAAGCCCAATACTAGGGTTTCCTAGTATTTCGCTTATGACTGTTAGTGGCCGGAGTGGGTCCCTTGTCGGGCAAGGATCCACGTGTAATCATGTATGCGGACGTGAGTATCCTTCCGTGGTCAGCATTTGTCCGCGAAAATGCAACGGGTGCGGCTTTAGAGATACGCACGTACGTCTTTGGCTTATCCGGAGCGTGACCCCTGTCGGGCTTAGTGGTCTGGCTATTTGTTGTATTAGGCCTGGGCCCTTATGCGTATATTATGAACTAAGCCCAATGAGCTTGGTGTCCATATTATACGTCATCAAGTCTCCCCATTCTAGTTCGCTTATTATACGCGGTAACAATTATAGCGTGCAGTGAGCGTTACTAGAATAGAGTTTCGTGAGCATTTTTTCTTTTGTTCCCATCTTGTTCCGCGTCTTTTGTGTCGTTTTAGCAGTTTGTCATTGGTTACATGGGTTCTTCGTGTCCTTTCATCTTCTGCGTGATTTAACCGTCTGGGCCCCACATCTAGCTGTTATCATTATCTTTTTACTTTGTTTTTTTGCACCGTTGATAAGGAGGTGTGTTGATACGTGTCATCATCTGGCATTTACTCGAATTAAATATACCATGGGTATAAATAGTCGATTCGCGCTTCACTATTTTCTTTTTTCACCTCTTTTACTTTTCCACCATTGTTGATAAACTTGAAGGTTCCTTATTTGCATAACACCTCTTATTCTAGAACTTCGTTTACATTCAGGTTAACCTCTTTGCTTCTCTTTTATTATGGGTAGTATCACATCCATTAAATGTGTTCTTACACAAGAACACCTTGATGCTATTTGTTATCCCATGTATTTAATCCATTACACAACAATAATTTATACCAAGATGCTAGAAAATAAGAAGAAATCTTAGAGAGAGAAAGTAGAGAGAGAAACAAAGAGAATATTAGATTAGAGA
>BQNB010031262.1:0-18043 GCA_026074375.1 Tanacetum coccineum
TCAATCTCTGCCATCCATTCTTCCAATCATTGGAGGAAAATCCTGAGCCATTAGATCATATTTGGGACACACGGATTGCCAATGTGGCATCCGTGTGTTAGCCTTGATTGTGCTTCTTCTGTAAGTAGAAGCAGTGCAAATTAACCCATTCCTTGTGCTCTCTCTAGTCCATGTGTAATCTTTTGCTTGACTTTACCAATGAAAATGACATCTTTCTCCCTGCCATTATGTACTTGACTACTTGAATTGTCCTTTCTAACCTTTGATTGGTAAAATCCCTCTCGTTTTGACCCTTTGGTGAATTAGGGAAGACGCATGAACAGTAATTGTTCATGGCGCCCTTTTTTTAAAGTTTAACTGAATTGGGTAAAACGGGGGTGAGTTTGGGCTATTGGAAAATTGAGTCCTTCTCTTTGTGAAGTGTAAATGTAATACACATCCAAGTGTATAACAACTTTCAAACTTGGCATCTTCGGTCCCTGGACTTAGTGTAAAGGTTATGGGCTTTGGGCTTATAATTTAGGTAAAGGGTTTTCGGGTATGGTATAAAAGGTTTAAGGCCCATTTAGGCTAGGGACTATTTGTGTTATTTTGTTTTTATTGAGGGACTGAAATGAAACTTTGGGTTTTTGTCTTTAGTAAGTTGACTTTGACTTTGGTTGACTTTTTGACTTTGGCTTGATTTCTCGGCTTCTTTTGTGCTCTTCTGTTTCTCGTGTCCGTGTTTGCCCGTTTGTTGACGGTTTTCTCGTAATTTTTTGTCTTATCCATACCTGCACACACAAAACACAAAAATAAGCATATCTTTGCCATTTTTATTATGTTTTTGCTCTTTATTGGGTTTATTTTGATATAAAATAGATATGTGTTTTCACACATATCAAAATTCCCCAAACTAAGCGATTGCTTGTCCTCATGCAATATTATATGCCTTATAACCAAATACCTCGAAACTTCCCCAAACTAAACCTTTGAAAAGTAGCAAAGATTTTTGTTGAGAGAGCTAAGAAATCACAAGTTATAAAACACCCCTATTTCCCATTTTCTAAAACTTTTCATTTTTTATTTTTTATTTTTTTTATTTTTTTATATATAGTTGAGATAATTTTGACTTTCGTTATTTTCATAACTGTTAGGGATCATAGAACAAGATGCATTTCGAATCCAAGAATGCCCCAAAAAAGGATAAATTCATCGTTCCCGACTTTTCACTTATCATACTAAGCTTAAAAATAAGATCACCGTTAAGTACGAGCTATGGATGCTAAGACTACTTCTAAATTACAACTGTGGAATTTCTCTCTCCCGACATAATTTCATATATTTAAGGGTTTGGGGAGGTGTGTGCTCAAATTAATTTAAAAAAAATCATTAAATCCACATATTTAAGGGGGGGGATAGTTTTTAAAAAAAAATCCCAACCAAGCTTTAAACATGGCCTTTTGGGCTAATATTTTAATCTCTAGTAAGATCACAATTCAAAGCAAACAAAAACTCTTAGTAAGGACATTTGTTGTTCTCTTGTCCATAAATGACTTTCTTCTCTAGCATCCCACCGTCATCGGGTAAGTGCTAAGGTTTTTGAGACCCTATCCGGAGAATAATAATCGAAACGCATGAACTTCGATGAAAAAGCCTTGTAGACTTTTGCAAATGTTGGTTCAAAAGAATACTTTGGTTTTAGAGAATGAAACTTTTACTATTTATTGTTCTAACTGCAACATTATTATTTAGTAATTTATATTTTACATATTGGCTAGGAACCGGTATCACTTTTCTCTTCGACGACACATCGATCACGCCTCGACAAAGAGCCAGTGTTACTTATTATTGATAACGATCCTATATAACATCTCCATCCTTTCTTTCGTTGTTCACATCGGGACGCGAACCGACAATATGCCCATGGTATTTTATTGCGATTGGAGTTTGAATATTAATATTAACACTTGCTTCCTTTTATTCATCACTATACTATTTTTTATATTTTCATTTTTTTTAATTTTTAACTAAATGAACATTTTTATTATTTTAGCAAATAGAAAACATTTCGTTTTAGAAAACCAAGTAAGCTTGAAATAAATCTTTTATTTACAATGATGTCGAACGTCATCGATAAAGCTTTTTCTTAAATATTGTTGATTATTTAGACTTTAGGTAAACACTCTAATTTGTAAAATTAAGAGAACACGTATAATTAATCATTTTAAGAACTTCGGGAAGAAAACTTAACATAGTTATTCTTATAAGCCTTTAAGTTTTCCAAATAAAACCTTGTTTAGCATCCTGAATTCTTAAATTAACACTATACTCTTGTTCTTTGCAATTAAAACCTCTAATAAAGAAATTCGCTAAATACTTAGGCTATATAAATCCAAGTCTCAGCATATTTAAAATCTACTTGAGATTGACACAAAGTCTTCATTTAACTAATGATTTTCAAGTCCTAGCTGTTTAAAGTTTACTGCGACTAGCCACAAACTATCATCATTAATTGTTAAGGGTAAACGCTAGAAGTTCAACACATTTTCGGATCGGGTCAAAATTTACTTCTATTCTCACAACCGGGAAAACTACATTCGTATCTTAACATTATTATTTTTTCAAATACTTAATAATGTTTTTTTCATTTTTTTTACAAATATAAAACTTTAAATATTAAATTTTTGCTATTTTTGCGGGGGAAATCGGGGGTACGTAGAGACAAATACTAATAAGAAGTCGGCAACATCAAATCGCATAGATTCCCTCCCCAAACAACGAATCATTGTCCTCAATGTTTAGGTCGGGTCTCTACGCAAAATCTAAGCTGTGTATTAATTATGCAAAGAGAAACGTGCAATCGATAATGGTGAAAGGATATCGGATTTCCCCAAAACTAATTGCAAAACAAGGATAGGAAGCGGCGAGTGAACCTGGGGTCAAAACCACGAACACGAGATTGCTTCAAAAATGTTTTGGTTTAATCCTACAACAATCACAAGTACAAACAACAAACACAAAGAACGGAAGAGTCACAGCCTTCTCACAACACATATTTATAGAAAAAAAATAGAAAATGATAGGTATGGGGTGCCTCCACGAACGCGCTTTGTTTTTGGTAAACCGATCTGGTGTCACATGGAAGAACAAGAAGGATGAAGATCAGACTGTAATTCGCAACAAAGCATGACTTGTTGCTAAAGGTTATGCTCAGGAAGAGGTTTATGAATTTCGAGACAAGATCATCCCACGTTAGAATCGATCGAGGTGGTTCTTTATCTAGCCAAGTCCTGGCTTCACATTTGAGAGAGAAAGGAAAAAGTAAAAGCTTAATCGTTGTATTTGGAACTTCCGGATGTCTAAACGTAGAAGTGACTTTGTTGAAAAATCAAAGATGATTATGAGGGTCTTGTCTACCTGTGAATTGATTACTTTGAATAAGATTAATCAAAGTTTGTTTAAGTTCAAAATTGTTTTCATTTATCGGTGGAACAACAATTGCATCTTCGTATCCCTCGATGGGAGCTTGTAGCATTTGAGCCATGGTACGATTGTCGGCCATTAAAATCTCGGGTTCCTCAACAATAACCGGTCTTATTTGCTTATTTGTCGCGTTTTAATTGTTCTCGTTAATTGTTTTAAGTGTTTAATTGCTTTTGTGTGCTTGTTTTATTTGTTGCTTTTATTTAGTAGTCATAGATAACCAAAAATATCTTTTCTCTCATTCAAATCATAATCCAAACTAAGGCGTGGTTTCAGTTTCACAAGTCGTTGGGAAAACGACCCGGGAAAGCATACTTCTCGGTTTAATACGTATTATATTATATTATATATATATATCTTTTAGAGTGGATTTTTCTTAAGGGAGACTTTGGGAAAGTTCTTAATTGCTCTTTTGGAATATTATATATTTTATATTATTTTAGTGTGTAGAAATACTGTTGGTGATTCTTTTACCTAATTTGTGTATTTTTTTAAGACAATTTATATACTATATATATATATATATATATATATATATATATATATTATATATATATTTTTATTATTTATGTGATGACCTATTCTAAATAAGAAAAGAAATATTTTTTACTTTTTATATTTTTTTATTTTTTTGGAATTTTTGGATTTTTATAACAAAATTTCATAATTTCGTAACGAAAGGATCTCAAATCCGTAATCAACAAAGTTAAAAGACGGACCGGGAATCTTTAACACAAGTCCCTCATACGTTCTCGGCCGAGGCGGCGCCAAAAACTGATAGTAGTTTTTATATACTATAAAATATATAATAATATTCCAAAAGAGCAATTAAGAACTTTCTTAAATTCTCTCTTAAGAAAAGCTCACTCTAAAAGATATATATAACGAGGCATGCAGACCCGTGCGATGCACACGGGTTGTATGTAGTTGTTGATTGCGCACGATTTCTGCATTGCACACGGGTTGTATCTAACTATTCATTGCGTAATGTTCCAATTTCCAAAAGTATGCTTATACAGTTATACAGTATGATATAATAATGTTGCCAATGTTTTCTACATAGCTCGGTTTTATCTGTATAGGCTATTGGGAAATGATGGAACATGCTACTACAATCCCATCCCTTACAACTCTAAGTAGTTGCAATAACCGATGGTTAACGACCCATTGATCGTGATTAAGATACGCTGGTATTTTAAACACAAAGTAAAGTAGTAAAAAAGAAGCATCTGCATTGCAATTCTCAAAAGGTTTTGAGCTCCTTGTATGCCTTTTCTGCCTTTGGCTTCAGTTGATTAGATTATCGTATGTTCTATGGTAGCTTTACCGGCACTTTTATATCTTTTAAAGGCCTGCATTTTACATGTAAGATCGGATAGACACATGACTATACAGGATCCCATTGTTCTTTTGTTATTAATAAACACCTCACAGAAAAGAAATAAGATCCAATTACCTTTTTGGCACAACTTAGATCAGCTGATGCTTACTGGTTTGAATAAGATTGATAGCTATAAAAGTGTTTCTAGCTTACCAAAACACCCCATAAGTTCATTAATCCATTCAAAACGCTACCTTTGCGTTGCGTTTTAATTTTTACAATAATAACTTGAATATAGTTTCTTATCGTATGTATGTTGCACTAACTACGGTATGGTCCAAACATGTATTTTATATATGGGTGAACATGGTAATTTCTGTAACCGTGTTTAAATCAGGAATGTGTGAGCTGTCGAACAAACAGGGCAAGTATACAATGTTGAGGCCCTTTTTGGTCTCTCTGATGAATTACCTTCAATTAGGATCCATGAAAATCTTTATCGTTGGGACCATCAACGACAGCCGTACATAAAAATCTGAGTAGAAGTTAAGGGGGTGTTTGGGACTGTGTTTTGAAAGTGATTATCTAATAACTTATTTGATCTGTCAAACTGTAATTTTATTAGTCACACAATGTCTGAAAAGTATGTAGAAAGTGCAAGTGTTGGATGCAAGTACCTTTATGTGACACATTGTATGCTACAATATCTGAAAAGTATTTACGTGAAGAATACTTATGAGGTAATACTATTGTGCCATCAATGAAAAATATAACACCTGCAGAATACAAAGCACTAACAAATCTTATGTAGTTCAGGGAACCATTTAATTGATGATGTGAACTCGAGAATCAGAAACAAAGAAACTTGTCGATTTACACCTGAAAATTAAGATCAAAAGATAGTTTTGCGTTGAACCTATAAAGTCTTTCACATTTCTTGCCTGCAAAACCGAAGATTAAAACACTATTACATATCTAAGAACACGTAAGCTATCATCTGAAACAACAATGAATATACCTTAACTTTTCCTCTTCCTTAAACCAACAGTCACTATCGGCAGTCTTTTTTGACGGCAGAAGGGAAAAGGGATAGCAGAATGCAACCTTTTAAGGCCGTTGCACCGACACTGTCTTATTATGTAACATATTGCAACAAATTATATCTGCAATTCTACCTCAGGAATCATCAATCTGTCATCCTCTTCTTGGTTGACATTCTTGGGAAATAAAATTACTACCCAGGACCTAAGTTTTCATCTTTTATCCGCCAAATAATAGCGAACCTTCAAATTATTTGCTTCCAATTCTCTAACTCATCACTTTGTCTCCGTAACTCGTTATCTCAACCTTTTTAACACAAAAAGTACCATCCAAAATCTCAGACTTTTTATGCATAAAGTAAGCTTTTTATAGTAAAAATTGCATTTTTATAACAAAATATGCATTTTATATACCGACCCAAATGGACCCAGATGCCTATTTTACCGGCTCAGATGTACAAAGAAAAAAATAAGTTTAGAAGAATCATTAAACAGATTGGTAATTTCATGCTTGTTATGTCATAATTACTTTTCCTGCTGTTAGCCACAAATGTTCACATTAGTGTTTCATTTTTTCTATGGTGAAAGAGAAATTATAAGCATAATCTCATTCGGAAATCGGAGCTGATAAACTTACAACTTAAAGCTACTAAACCTACAATAGTCCCACTAAGGAACAAAAGCGCAGAAAAAAGCAGCAAATGCAATAGCATGAGCAGCAGCCCCACATACTCAGACGCAAACTTGTTAATATTTAAACGGTTAAGATTAATTTTTGAACTACTTGTAGTGTGCAAGCTGATAACATAATCACAGAAACCATATATACCACAAAAAAATAGACAACAAAGAACCATTATTAGAAAACTCAAAAAACATCATTACCTTCGTCCTTCTAAACCTCATAAACCCGATCGCATGCACAAATTAGAAAAAGAAAATTTAAACTAATTTTTTTATTTTTTTATTTTTTATTAAAAACAAACTAAATTAACGGATAATGAGAAGACAACTTAAAACAATTAATCAAATTTACTTCACGGTAGCTCTTAAAAATTTTACTTTTTAAGGTGAGCCGTTCCTCGTAAGTGACACAAATGGCAAGTTTTTGAATCTTTGGTTCGATTTGGGAACTTTTCAAGTTCACCGGAACTTATTAATGATAATACCTCGATTGAGGATATTATATGTTGGTGTTCTTTTACCAACTTTGTGTATTTTTTTTAAGGACAATCTTTTATATTTTTGATTTTTTTTAATTTTTTTTTATTTATATGATAACTATACTAAAAAGAAAAGAAAATTATTTTTTTACTTTTTATATTTTTTAATTTTTTTTGGGTTTTTTAATTTTTATAACAAAAATATAACTTTCGTAAACGAAATGATCTTCAAATCAAAATCAACAAACGTAAACGAAGGAATCTTTAACACAAGTCCCCGGCAACGGCGCCAAAAATTGATTGTAGTTTTTATACACTATATTATATTAATACACAAAAGTATAAAGAATAATGCCCAAAGTAGCCCTCTAGGAAAATTCTTATACAAATATATAATAATTATAATATACGTATGTTTACCGGGAAGTATGCTTTCCCGGGTCGTTTCCCCAACGACTTGTGAAATTGAAACCACGCCTTAGTTTGGATTATGATTTGAATGAGAGAAAATATTTTTTTCTTGATTATCTATAACTACCAACTAAAAACATAAAATAAGCAATTAAAAAGCAATTAATGAACTAAGATAATTAATGGGAGTAAATAAAACCCGACAAATAAGCAAGTAAAGCAAAATTAACTCCTAAAAATGCAAACAAAATTTCTAAACCTAAAATAAGACTAAATAAAATTTTAATAAAAAGAAAAATATTTTTTTTATTATTTTTAAATTTATTATGAATTAAAAACTATTTTAATCTAATTAAATCCTAAAAAATAGCAAATTAAGTTCTAACAATTAAGAAAAATGATTTTTATACTTAGAAAAGTCTAAAATAACATAAAAACTCATAAAACTATTTTTAACTATTTTTAAAATTAAAATTCTATTTTTAAAATTAAAAATAAAAGCCTAAAAATGAAAATAAAAATCTAAAAGTGATGAAAATGATTTTAAGGAATGTAAACCTAGAAATATTTATTTTAATACTAAAAACTATTTTTTTGTATTTTTAAAAGTTATTTTTGTATTTTTTATGATTTTTTAAAAATTAAAACCTAAGAAAAATGATTAAAAATAATCTACTTGATGGAAAAATGTGAAAAATTCAGGGAAAGTCCTAATCCTTACAAAGATTAAAGGAAAAATAAAAATAAAAAGACAGCTTAACAAATAAGTCCTAAATAAGCTATAATAAGCTACGGCTTATTATTAAAAGGTAAAATGAAAATGTTTACAAGTATTAAATGTGGAGAGAAATGGATGGATGAGCTATTGTAGCATATTGGTAAGACGTGTGTATTGTGTGGGAGAGGTCGTGGGTTCGAGTCTGGCAACACCATTTTTGCACTTTTTTTATATTTTTGAAAACCAAAAGCTAAAAGCTATAGAAGAAGTTTTTTAAAGTACTTTTAATGAAAGAACACTTAGGACATATAAGCAAGAGGTCACCCCTTTTTTGTATTTTTATTTTTATTTTTGCAAACTAAAAGCTAAAACTGCAAGAACATACTTTTTTAAGAACTTTTAATAAAAGGACTATAAACTAAATCTCAAAAATAAGCTCTAAAAGAGCTTATAAAGAAGCTGTCTCAGAAAGTAGCTTTTAAAAGGCTTAAAAACTTATTTTCACTAAAACACTTGCACACTCTTCATTATAAGCTCAAATTTAAAAACAAAAATTGTTCTAGACAGCTTATAATGTGTAGAAGCTAGAAATGAAAAGCTATTTTAACTGAAAACATTTAAAGTTAATTAAATCTAGTGATGAAAACTACAAACTCAGAAACCAATTAAAAAAACTCAAAAACTCTATAAGCTAAAATGTATAATAAGCTAAACTAAACCCTGAGCTTTTGAAAACTTATTAACCAATATATATGCTAAAAATCCAACTCATAAAAACATATGCTATAAGCTAGAAATCTAAAATTTAGAATCCAATTTTACTAACTACTGTTTTTGGAATTTTTGAGAGTTTTAGTAAACTTTAAAAGCTAATGTACCTTAATGAATAAGCTAGAAAATGAAAAACAAGACTTAATCTAAACTAAGCTATATGTAAACTTTAATCTAGATGAATTTAAGATTCTAAATCCTACTAACACTCAGCTTAATTGAGGCTTAAAAGGACATCATTAGTAACTTAAGTTACTACTGCTGATGTACTTGAAAAAGGCTAGAACCAAAATGCAGGTGACCTTGTTGGTTTCCCCTTCTCTGGACTCACTCAATGAGAGTGTTAGAACACTAAACAAGCAAATACCAAGCCTAGGAAAACTTGTATCAATTTTGAACAAGCTAAGATAAGTGACAAATTCCCCTGGTGCAGGAACAATTAAAAAGAGCTTAAACTTTTGAAATTTTAAAATCTAATCCTTGAAAACTACTCTACTACTACTTTAAAATGATTATAAAGCTAACTCAAATGAATAACTAAACTCACTTTGACTTTAAGAGGTCAAAGTGAGTAATGCCAAACACTCCTTTAGACTTATTACAATTCATTTAAGCTTATGACAGAAAGATTAAAAGCTCAATTCCTAAACACTAATTAACAAACAGCTTTTAACAACCAATTTGATCATGTATCATAAAGCAAATAGGCCAGAATCCATAAGCTACACAATACTCTAATATTTTTGGCTTTTTTATATGATTTTAAAGACAAAAAAATGAAAGCTAAGATTTAAGCTACAACAACTAAGAACAAGTGATCAATAAGTTCAAATATAGGAGATTAAGCACAATTAATCCACTAGATAAGCAAATAAGCAAGACTAATAAGCTACTAAGCAGATTTGAGCTAGAAATTTTAGGACAAAGAAACTAAATGAAGACTTACAGGAACCTTAGCAGAACAAAGGTTAAATAAGCTCAAATGAGCATCTACAAGCTCTGGCTTATCCTAAGATAAGCCAGTTAAGTCCATGGAGTGATTTTAAAATTTTAATATGATACGACAGAATCAAGCTCAAAATTATGAGCTTATAGCCTCATGAGAACGAACATGAGCTTATGAAGCTTATTGTAAGATTAGAGATGAAGCTTATGAATGTGAAACAAAGTAAATGAAAACTAAATTGATATTTTATTAATTGGACAAAACAGATTACAAGAGATTTAAAATGAAAAAATTACTTTAAACTAAAAACTTATATAAGCTAAATAACTTAAAGAAAATTTACATGAAAAAGAGATTCTATGTGTGTGAGAGGTGAGGGTATTTATAGTACTTTAGGGAAGCTTCTAGGTTGTGCCTTGCTGCACACGCTCCTTTGAATCCCCACCATTCAATCATTCAATCATTGGCAAATGATTAAGAGTCGTTGGATCTCTCTTTGGGATCACATGGATTGCCAACGTGGCAATCCGTTGTGAGGTCTTGTGTTTGTTGTGTGAGAGCCCTTAGTGCAAAATCCATTTACTCTTGTGCTTCTTGCCATAGCCACATGTGATTCATGCTTTAGTTAGCCAATAAGAGTGCTTGATTAGACTGATTTGACCCTGCCATTGCGTTCTTCATCACTTGAATTGTCTAATTAACCCTTCAATCTTGATTTGCCCTATGATATTTACTAGTGGTAAATTGGAGAAGACGGGTGAATAGTTACCCGTCTTTGGCGCCATTTTTTTAAACTTAAAATAAGTAAAAAGGGGGTAGGATTGGGGAAATTGCACTTTTAGTCCTTGTCTTTTATTATCAAGAGTGTAGATGATAAAATGATATGGAATATGACATAAAAAAAATAAAAGGTCCCTGTGGTATTATAAAAGAGTTATAGATTTAGGTTTTGGGCCGGGTTTTGGGAAATGGGCTTGGACTTTGGTTTTATTGTTTCCGGGTAAGGGTTTAAGGAAAGATTAGGCCCAATGTAGGTTAGGGACTATTTGTGTAACTTTTGGAAAGTTAAGGGATTGATTTGGAACATTTGGGATTTTGTCATTTTGTGGTTGACTTCTGTTGACCCAGGGTTGACTGAAGGTTGACTGAGGCTTTGAGTCCTTAGCTTCTTTTGTGTTCTTCCGTTTCTTGTGTCCGTGTTTGCCCATTTTTTTACGAATTTCTTGTGATTCTTGATATATCCGTACATGCATACACAAAACACAAAAACAAGCATATCTTGCCATTTGAGTCTTTTTGGGCCTTTACTTGGGCCCTATTTTTAGGTATAAACGGATATGTGTATTTCACACATATCAATCCACAAAAAAAGTTTCGCATATCATATTCAATCATACTCATGTCATTCACATAGCAATCATAAGCACATAACATTGTCCAAAAAACAAAACAACTTTTACATAGTACATAAAACAGTTCAAAGCAATTTTGAGTATCATTTTTCCCCAACAGAAAAGCATTTAAAAATGAGGCTACGAGAACTCACCTCAAGCAAAGGTGTCTAGCAGCAAACTCAATATCACACAAGTAAATGCAACGACGTCCGAACACGACCTAGTCCAATTAATGTTCTACTTAGACATTTATTTCCAAAACAGTTTTGAGGTTTGATGCATAGAGGTCAGATGCGCGTTGTATGGTCATCCTTAACGTTTTCAGTGGTGTGATGGTTGACGACTTAGCTCAAAATAACATTCTTCAATTCTTACTATAGTATAATATACTCATACTATTTACGTAAATTAGATAAGTAATATAAGATACTAAATAATAGTTATTCAAAATATACTTCAGTAAATCCATTCGGTACTCTTAGTTACCATTAATTCATCATTTAAATTATAAGAAATGAAAGGTTTATTTATACTAAACAATTTAGAGAAGTTTTGTAAAAATGTATTTTTTGTCTTTTAGTTGACGTATTAAAATAATAATATTATTTTATCGAAAATCACGTTTTGAGTAAAATTCTAAGTGTAGACTTTTTATGAAATTTTGACATGACCCGTTCGTTTATACAACATTTTCCCAAGGTTTTAAACCTTAATTTCAAACATTTTCTACAATTTACCACTTTCCGACAAAATGCCAAATTCCATATCCCGCAATATTTACCAAAGCATATTTCCCAAAACGGATTTCAACATCATTACATAAGTATGTTTCACTTTTCAAAAGTCCGCCAAAATCCTTAAAACAACTAGTTTACGCTTATTGGGCTTTAAGGCCAAATAAGAATCCATTATGATATTCATACGTAGAAAATATATATAACTATAATATCATATATATATATATATATTAAAATATAAAATAAATATATAAGGCCCCCAATACTAAAGCCATTAGTGTGAGAAAAACCCAAAAAGTAACTACCAAAATAATCCGAACCACAATAAGCTCAAAATAAGCCACGACTTATTGGGCTTATGTAGGCCGTGAGCTCATAAGCTCTAAAACCAAAAAATTAGGCTTAAAAATAAGCTAATAAGCTACGTAGTATATTCGGTTATCCACCATAAGCTATTAAAATAGTTCACAAATACACATAGTACGAGTAATAACCAAAAATATTTCTCTTGTATTCCTTTAAATTTCCGAGAGTTAATAAGCCCAAAAATAAGTCCAAAATGCTTATAAATAAGCCAATAAGCTACTGACCAAAATAAGCTAAATAGCAAATAAATGTTTTCAACCATCACAACCACAACAATAAAACTACAAAACCTTATTCCCTTTTTACTTTTGTTCGAACCATACGCAACCCTTATTATTTTTTTTGTAAATTTTTCGTGTTCGATTTTTACAAACGCACCGTACAACTAGCTTCTATGCATGATTTAACACTCAAAAGTACAAGTTAAATCATGATTTAGAAAACTTAGAAAGAGGGTTTTGAAAAGCGAGAACGAACGCGAACCGACTACCCAAACGTAGTTTAAACAATAACCCGACTACTAGAATCAACCCACGACTTCAAAATCTTTATGTTTTTGATCAAGTTTCAAAAATTATAAGTGTGTGTGTGTGTTTTATGTCGGATGCAACAACAAGAGAGAAAAGAATGAAATGTTTTTGATATGGAACATGAAATGTGCATGTATGTGTGTATTTGCTTAATATTTTTAAGCTGTAGGTACAGTTAAGGAGGGGAACTAAAGACAAAACAAAATGACCCACCTGTCCCCCTTTAATGTTTGACTGCGGGTAAGGAATCCAAAGGGCTTAGGAGTCTTTGTTTTGTGTCGGTTTCACCAAAAACTCAAAAACCTCAACTCCAAAATATTTTCTAAAGGCTCCTTGTATTTTTATTCACTTTAAAAATACTTTTCTCATAACTTAGAGTATTTACATGACATATTTCCTTATTAAACATCCCAACATTCATTTTGAACATTAACGAATGTGTTGGGACTTGTTTTTTGTCAGTTCAAGATATTCATGAGACGAACCTCCTGGAACACAATCAACATATATAAAATCATCTAAAAGGATTATCACAAGCAACAAAATCACCAAATAACCAAAATCACATTTATTTACCACCGTCAACACGGTACTTGTTTTAACGAAACTAACAAAAGTCAAATAGTCAATTGACTAAATTAGAATATTCAAATCTCATAAAAGGGAAAGGGTTACAGATAAAAAGTTAAGGATTTCATATACTTTTCCTACAACAAATTTCCACGCTTGGTCAGTAACTGCAATCAAACATTTTGCATTCTCTTGTGGCTATCACATTGGCTACACAGGAGGCTCAAACATGTATGAATGTATCATGACAAAAAGGAAATCTTGCATCGGTTCTTTTCCCTACATATAGACTATTATGAAACCAAAGTTTGGTTTTCTTTTTCACTGATTGTTTGTTTTCTCTATCTTTAATCAACTCTTAAATTCTCATTAGTTCGCTTTACGCCTCCAGAAAGCTTGAGCCACCCCTGCAAATGGAATTAAAAAAAGTGTTCCACTAATGAACCTCATCATCACTAGTGCACTAACGAGTCAATCCTATAACAATCGTCAAGACAAGAACCACATACCTTGAGACATGTTCTAAAGAGTGAGAACAGATTGTAAATCATCTGGAAAGCCGTTTGGAAAAGTGGACAATTAATTTAGAAGAAACTAAATAAACTTTTTCCAAAGTAGCAACAATTAATTAATAAAACTTTAGTGGTTGAATTTTAATTAACTTATATGAACTTAAGTGTAAACTTATAAATTTCATATTTTTAAATAACTTTAAAAAATAAACAATTACCCCCTTGTACTTTATACTCCAAATAGTTTATATATTAAGAATAAAACATATATATTGTTCTCAAAATAAAACATATATGTTGTTTTAAAAAAACACAACATATATGTATGCACAGGATTATAAATATCAAAATAAAAGCACAAGTTATATCGTATTTCTATTTTGAAATTTAGAGCAAGAGGTACGGTGGGCTGTTGTTATAAAACGGATAGGGGGGTTTTTTTGACCGTCTTTTGCATTTAAACATCCACTTTTTTCAAATTTTTACCTCTTAAAAATCCTATAAATACCACCTTAATCTACCATACTTTACACACTCCTCCACTATAATTTATAACATATTATTTTCTAGGGATAATTGCGCGAAAATGTATCATACTTGTCACTTTTTGTTATTGTGTGTACTGAACTTTTTTCTTATTGTGTGTACTGAACTTTCAAATTTCGACCTTTGTGTGTATTTTGTCACTTTTTGGCCATGTAAAATGACCATCTTACCCTTTGAATTTTAAAAAAAGTAAGGGTAAAGCGGTCACAAATACACACAAAGGTCGAAATTTGAAAGATCAGTACATACAATAAGAAAAAAAAGTTGAGTACACACAATAACAAAAAGTGGCAACTATAATACATTTTCAAGTAATTAACCCTATTTTCTACATCTTGTATTTTTTTCTCACAAATAGAATCTCAACAATCCATGAATAACCGGTATGCTCAATGACCCCGAAAACCAAATTTCAGGCTTGTCTTCAGCCAACACCCAAATGCCTTACTATCCCAACTATAACCCGTATTCTAATCCCGATCAACAAATTTAATTTTAACAATGGCAACTTCAACAACAAATGCAATATACCAATATTTCTCAACAACAATCTGGTAATTCCCAACAACAATCCGACCAACAATCCCACCAACCACAAGACAAAGAAGACGCGACGGTCCCGACTCCGTCGTCTAAGAAAAACGTTACACGGGGAAAAAGTATCAAGAAAATGGCTAAGCAAAAGGTTGAACCGGAACCGCAAGCCGAAGCCGTCAAGGTTCGAAATTTTTGGAGCCAAGGCGAGGAGTTGCTTTTGGCGGAATGTTTCATACAAATATCCAAGGATCCAAAAATCGGCTTGGATAAAAAATGATAAGTTTTTATACAAAATTCTCTAGGTATACAATGATGTAGCCGCGAAAAGAGGCTTTCCGATTCGTACCAAGAATATGTTGAAGGGAAAGTGGACTCTTATGAATCGAGAGATGTGATGAGGTGTCATTTTATACACCTTTTCAGGTCATTTAACCCCCTAAATCGTGCAAATATGCCCAAATTATGTACTTAATCATTCTTTTTTGTGTTTTAGCATTTAGATGGATTTTGGAGGAAATACACGTGACTTGGGATCATTTGGAGAAGAAACGAACAAGATTACGACTCTACACCAAATCTCTTGAAGATTATGCATACAGTGGCTGGAGACAGCGTCACAACTATATGTGATGGCGCCAGGACGTACAAAGGACGACGTCAGAACTTTGACGACGGCGTCAGGATCTAACCGACTTAAAGAAGCCCTAGAAGATTCGGCGGGGCGACGACGTCAGGATTAAAATGTGACGCCGTCGCGCCCGTTTTCCTATATATACAAACTCGTTTTTAGGGTTTTGAGGGTGTAACTTTTGGGAAACGAACCCTAACTTTAAGATTCGATTATAGCAGCTGTTTGGGTCATTTTTAGAGTGTCAAAACCACCCTCTTGTATCAGCCTTAAACACATGTTTTAATCAAGTGAAGTCCATTTATCCCTTTAATCTTTCAATATGTTTATGTGTTGTTTGATTAATTATTGTTCTTTGCTTCCTTTTAACATGTTAGGCTAGATCCATTAGTATTTACTTATGATTGCATGAAACTTAGTTTGTAGATCCTTTTAATGTTGCTTCTTGTGATGGATGTGCGCGTTAGGCTCTAGAAAACTAGCCATAAGATATTAAATTGGCATAGACGTCTAGGGAAACGCGAGTGTGTAGAAAGGATACCATCGGTAAGAGCCTTCATACTACGTTACCCCTAATATGGTTGATCCCTCTTAAGTGTTTTAATGCATGTAATATACTCTTACGGGCCTTGTAATAGTCTTCATACTACCTTACTTGAGCGTTGCTTTAACGGAATATTACATAGATGGCGTTTTCGTGTAATTCGCTCATGACTAAGGAAATACTTACATAGGTCATCGTAAGAGTGACAAAGCAATAGGATTAGGGGAAGCAAACTAAACATTAGTGCATAATTAAGTAAATACATTCGTTTACCATATAAGTTTCCACCAAAATTAGTTTAGATTTATATTTAGTTTAATTAACTAAAACCAAAACCAACCTCTCTAAAACCTGAATTTTAATTGCTTTCTATAAAAATATAAAATACAAAAAATAATCTTCTCTTAACCTCTTAGACATGTTATATTCTGTTTGACCCTTCCTGTCGGGTTCAATTCCTGAGCCCTTCAGTCTTTTAGTAGATTTAAACATAAAATCCCCTAAGTGTTACTCAAGTTGAAGTCTTTCAGTTTTAGTCGCTGAAGTTTCTTCAAATTCAGCTCTTCAGGTCCTTAGAAGATTGGGAAGTATCTTCACTTCAGTTTATGCAGCGGTACAGAAACTGAAGAAGGACTTTGCAAAGAGCTTCAGTTCAGCTTGGTTGACAATTCCAAGCTAAGCGTAGTCTATCTCCTTAACAGAAGTTGAAACATGTTGTTTCACTTCTAGAAGGTTTACAAGGCGGGAAAAAGATTGCTTTATGTCAAAAAGAATAAAGCGATCTCCTTGGGAAAAGGTGCTTCTAAATTTGGTATAGAAGTGTGATATGTGAGAAATCACATATCCATTTTATATAAAAAATTACCCTAAAAAGATGAAATAATGCAAATTATGCTTGTATATTGTGTATTTTGTCTTTTGTGATGTGTAGGTGCGGATATTTCTAATATCACATGAAGAAGGCCAAAATGGGACAAAAACGAACACGAGAACGGAAAGAGTACACAAGAGCCGGGTGTTTATTAGCAAGGGTCAACAAAAGTCAACCTTGGTCAAAATTGGAAATTCCTAAACCTTGAAAATTCCCAAATGGTCCTAAATGCTAAAACATCTCACAATTATAATCCAAAATCTTTTCACCGTTAGTCCTTGGTTATTTCATGGTTAGTCCTTAAAACTAATAAGGACTAACGGCTGTTAAAATTAACCAAAGTCCATTTTTACCAAGTCCAGTTCAAATCAAACCGGGTCAGGCCTAATTGTTTACCCAATATCCCAACTCTGGATATACTCCTTCTTCTTAAACGTTTCACGCGCCAAAATTGGAATCAGAAAAAGCTATGATCTAGAGCGTGATTGCTACTCGACCTACGTGGACTCAAAGATTCTAATACAAAGCTCCAGCTCAGCAAGTGAAACGTCACTCCTTGATTCTGATTGGCTGAGCTGACACCTTCTGACAACAAGGACTGACACGCATTCACCAAAGAAACACAACAATTGAGGGATTTTTACACTAAATCTAGTTGAAAAGAAGCACAATCAGTTCTCAATGATTGGATTGCCAAGCTGGCAATCCGTGTGACTTCTCTCAATCCAAGGGCTACAATTAAAGATGCTAATTCAGTTGAGGATCGATGGCTAAGAATGAAGATGCTAAGGAGCGTCTAACCACCTCAAAGGCTCCCAAATCCGGCTATAAATACCACCTCACATTCACTTAGATGGGACAGTTTTTTTGGAGTTTTTTTTCTCTTTCCTTTTTCAGCTTATTTAGCATAATTAGTTTTTAATTCAGCAATGTTTAGCTTATAGCTTGTTGTATCCTTTCCTTTTCCAAACGT
>BQNB010031262.1:21590-33652 GCA_026074375.1 Tanacetum coccineum
GTTAGTTATCTGGTAATTAGAATTAGATCATTAGATCTTAATATAATAAGCTTAATCAAAATCTGCCTTATTATAAAGGAGTGTTTGGAACAGCATGTTTTGACCTTCAAAAGTCAATGACAATTGATGTTTTTGTTTTAGTCAGCTGAGTTTTCATAAATGATTAGGTTTTGAGCAAGTTTTTAGGATCAGTTTGGATTTAACTTCATTTTAAGGCTTAATCTTTAAGCTGTGCACCAGGGGAGATTTCTCCCTTTGTTTTGATTACTAAAATTTAGCCCAAGCTCTTATAGGCTTGGTCATTGTCTGTTTTGTGATCTAATACACTCAATAAGAGTGTTAATTGCAGGTTAGACCAAAGAGGTCACCTGCAAGTTGGTTTTGACTTTTGTTCATTTGTGCTAGCAGTAGTAACCTTTGTTTTGATTACTAAAATTTAGCCCAAGCTCTTATAGGCTTGGTAATTGTCTGTTTTGTGATCTAATACACTCAATAAGAGTGTTCATTGCAGGTTAGACCAAAGAGGTCACCTGCAAGTTGGTTTTGACTTTTGTTCATTTGTGCTAGCAGTAGTAACCTTTGTTATTACTGCTGTCATTTCTAGTTTAATTTTAGGTTAGTTAATTTAAGTTTTATTATCTTAAATTTTAGTAGCTTTAAGTTTAGTCAGAGCTTAGCATAGTTTAAGGCTTGTTTTTTTTCATTTCTCAGCTTATTTGTTTTGTAGCTTTGCCATTTGAACCAGCAGTACTAACAACAGTTAGTACTGCTGATTTTCTCTTTACCATTTAAGCTAGTCTAAATAGTTTTTAAACCTTTAAATTCAAGTAGGTAGTAGTTTTAATATAGGTTAATATAGATTTAGTCTTGCTTTTCATAGATTAGCTTAATTTCTTAGGTAAAATTCAGCTTAAAAAGTCACAAAAAGTCCAAAAACAGTAGGTAGTTTAAGTAGCTTGCTAAATATAGATTTCTAGCTTATAATTTTTGGTTTTATAAATGATAATAGTAGCTTATAAGTTGTATGTTAAGTGTGCAAAAGCTTTGCCTCTGTCTTTGCTTATTGAGCTCTTAAACTTAGTTTAAATTTGTGCTAATTGTGTTCATGAATGAGTTTATTAGTTTGTCCTTTCTATTTCAGTTAGCTTTAAGTAATTCCTAGTTAAGTAGCTTGTTAGAATTAGATTAAGCATATCATAAGGAGTTTAGAACTTCTTTTGTTTTGTAAATTGAGCTTAAATTGAGCTTTTTGCAAGTGTTAAAGTGAAAGTGAGCTCAAAAGCTCACTTTCTGCAATCAGTTCTTCAAAAGCTATTTTTGAGCTTATTTTTGGTTTTCACCTTGTGTTTTCTTTATTAAAAGTGCTTAAAACTTAGTCTTCTTTAATTTTTAATATTCTGTTTTTGCAAAAAGTCAAAAAATTAAAAAAGTGCAAAAAGATGGGGGTTTGCCAGACTTGAACCCACGACCTCCTTCCCACAAACCATACATCTTACCAACTTGCTTCAATAGCTCATCCATCCATAACTCCCACCTTTTAATACTTATACACATTTTAATTCCTTTCTTTCATTATAAGTCGTAGCATATAAGCTCATTTACCCAGCTTATTAGATAAGCTGGGTAAGTTTTCTTATTTTTCCCCCAATCTTTGTTATATCTTTGACTTTTCTTGAAATTTTGAGATTTTTTCATTTAGTAGATTAATTTTAATCATTTTTCTTACGTTTTAACTTTCAAAAATACATACAAAATAGAAAAAAGTTTTATAAAAATACAAAAAAATAGTTTTTAGCATTAGATTAAATACTTTTAGGTTTACAATCAGAAAAGTCATTTTCAACACTTTTAGATTTTAATTTTCATTTGATTTTAATTTTTAAAATAGTTAAAAATAGTTTTCTGGTTTTTTATGTTATTTTAGACTTTTCTAAGTTTAAAATCATTTTTCTAAATTTTTAGGACTAAATTTGCTATTTTTTAGGATTTAATTAGATTAAATTAGTTTTTATTTCATAATAAATTCAAAAATAATTAAAAAAAATAATTTTCTTTTTCTGAAAATTTTCTTTCACCCTATCTTAGGTTTAGAAATTCAGTTTGCATTTTTAGGAGCTAATTTTAGTGTATTTGCTTATTTGTCGCGTTTTATTTGTTTCCCGTTAAATTGTTTAAGTGTTTAATTGCTTTTAATTGTTCATTTTAATTGTTGCTTCTATTTAGTAGTTATAGATACTCAAAAATATCCTTTCTCTTATTTAAATCATAATCCGAACTAAAGAAAGGTTTCAATTTCACAAGTCGTTGGGGAAACGACCCGGGTGATCATACTTCCCGGTTAAATATACGTACTATATATTATATATATATATCTTTTAGAGTGAGCTTTTCTTAAGGGAGGCTTTAGGAAAGTTCTTAATTGCTCTTTTGGAAATATTATCGTATATTTTAGAGTATATAAAATTAAACATCAATGGACAAGGTCTCTACAAGAGTGATTGTCCTAAGATGAAGAGTCAAAACCGTGGAAACAAGTATGGAAATGGTGAAGCAAGGGGAAAAGCATATGTCATTGGAGGAGGCGACGCTAACCCAGATTCCAATGTTGTCACGGGTACGTTCCTTCTCAATGATCGATATGCTTCTAGGTTATTTGATTTGGGTGCCGATAAGAGTTTTGTGTCGACTACCTTTAGTGCCATACTAGACGTCATCACATCTCCCTTAGATGTCAGTTATGCTGTCGAATTAGCCTACAGAAGGGTTACAAAGACCAACACTATACTTAGAGGTTGTACGTTAGGATTGTTAGGTCACCCGTTTGATATAGATCTAATGCCTGTGGAACTAGGAAGTGTCGACGTCATTATTGGTATGGATTGGATGTCAAGGTATCACGCCATGATTGCGTGTGACAAGAAGGCCGTGCGTATTCCTTATGGGGATGAAGTACTAGAGATCCAAGGAGACAGATAGAGTGGAGGGATCAATTCGAGATTGAGTATCATCTTGTGTACAAAGACCCAGAAGTATATCAACAAAGGTTTCCTAGTGTTTCTGGCATAAGTTACGGAGAAGGAGGCAGAGGATAAGTCGGAAGGTAAGCGACTTGAGGACGTGCCGATAATACGGGACTTTTCGGAGGTCTTTCCAGAAGATTTACCTAGATTACCACCGACACGACAAGTTGAATTCCAAATTGACTTAGTCCCTGGTGCTGCACCTATAACACGGACCCCGTACCGATTAGCACTGTCAGAAATGCGAGAATTTTTTGCTCAACTACAAGAACTTTATGACAAGGGATTTATAAGGCCTAGTTCCTCACCCTGTAGAGCTCCGGTCTTGTTTGTTAAAAAGAAAGATGGATCTTTTTGGATGTGTATTGATTAATGTGAATTGAATAAGCTTACTGTGAAGAATTGATATCCACTTCTGAGAATCGATGATTTATTTGACCAGTTGAAAGGGTCAAGTGTCTACTCTAAGATCGACTTGAGATTCGGTTATCACCAACTCAGAGTTCGAGAGGAGGACATACCAAAGACGACGTTTAGGACTCATTATGGTCACTACGAGTTCTAAGTAATGCCTTTTGGTTTGACTAATGCACCGGCGGTGTTCATGGACTTGATGAATCGGGTGTGCAAGCCGTATCTAGATAGATTAATGATCGTATTCATCGATGATATCTTGATCTACTCCAAGAGTGAGAAAGAGCATAGAGATCACCTTACGATAATCTTGGAATTGCTTAAGAAGGAAGATTTGTACGCTAAATTTTTGAAGTGCAATTTTTGGCTTCCGAAGGTACAATTCCTCAGTCACGTGATTGATAGTAAAGGCATTCACGTGGACCCAGCTAAGATTGAGTCAATTAAGGATTTTGCATCGCCCAAGACTCCGACAGAGATTCGTTAATTCTCAGGTCTAGCCGGTTATTACCGAAGTTTTATTGAAGGCTTCTCGAAGATTGCTAAACCTATGACCAAGTTGACTCAAAAGAGCGTGAATTTTGATTGGGATAAAAAGGAAGAAGTTGCATTCTAACTATTGAAGGCAAGGTTGTGTAGTGCACCAATTTTGGCATTGCCCGAAGGAAGTGAAAACTTCGTGGTATATTGCGATGCTTCACACAAGGGATTAGGCGCGGTTCTGATGCAGAAGGAGAAGGTCATAGCTTATGCAATCCGCCAACTCAAGGTTCACAATAAGAACTACACGATTCATGATTTGGAATTAGGAGTGATAGTGTTCGCCCTAAAGATGTGGAGACACTATCTATACTGCACAAAATGCGTTGTGTTCACTGATCATAAGAGTTTGTAGCATATTCTAGATCAGAAGGAGTTGAACATGAGACAACGTAGATGGCTAGAGCTACTGAGTGATTATGATTATGATATTTGTTATCATCTAGGAAAGGCGAACATAGTGGCAGATGCCTTGGACCAAAAGGAAAGGATTAACCCGCTACGAGTTCGGGCTTTAGTCATGACAATTAGTTTGAACCTTCCCGTTCAAAATTTGAACACTCAAACTGAGGCGAGAAAAGAGGAGAATTACGAAAATGGAAGACTTGTGTGGTATGATCAAGAAACTTAAACCCCATGTTGACGGAACGTTATGTTTAAGGAATAGGGGTTGGATACCCTGTTTTGGTGATCTGAGAGCTTTGATTATGCACGAGTCACATAAGTCAAAGTATTCGATCTATCCAGGATCAGACAAGATGTATCAAGACTTAAGGAAACTGTATTGGTGGTCTAATATGAAGGCTGTGATTGCCACCTATGTCAGTAAGTGTCTGACCTGTGCCAAAGTCAAGGCCGAATACCAAAAACCATCTGGATTGTTGGTTTAACCCGTGATTCCCGTATGGAAGTGAGAAAATATCACAATGTATTTCGTTACCAAATCTATAAAACTCATGTCTGTTATGAACAGTAAAAGTTACTGTTCATCAGGGGACAAAATTTATGAAAATGTCAAATATCGATAACCCGTCTTAATACGAAAAGATGGACATAAGAAACGCGAGAATCGGGTTTAAAACGCGAAAGTTACGCCAGTTTTGCTAAAACGGTAATTATAAACGTTTTAACTTATTAAACACAATTTTACCAAAACCATTAGTTGGTGATTGAGCTATATAGAATATTATGTGGTTATCAAAGTACTATATTACTAGGGAGTTTCATAATGAGGCCTCTTCGGATGGCGTTTCGACGAGTTGTTGGATTTACGATTTAAAGTGTCCTAACTCCTCGAACGTCATGTCATGACCTCTTTAATTATGATAGCCCGAACGATAGTACGATATAATCTATAGGATTACATTCAATGTTATCAATTAAAGTACTCGGTACTTATACGACCTATGATAATTTAGGTTGCATTCGATCTTTTACGTGACGCATTATCTGCGATATTTGGATTATCAGAACTCAAGGTGAGTTCATAGCCCCACGTTTTACATGCTTTTGTTTTACAAAGTTTTTGGGGTGAAAAACATGCAATGTTTTACAACTGGACACAAGTGGTTAAGTTTTATATTATGATTACATGTTGCCTAAGTAGCGATAACCCAATCTGAGCCCATTATCATGAACTGTTAATTACGAGCGCGAATGTTATGAATAGATCTATTGGGTTTGACAACCCCGTTCGGGTGATTAGCTATCACTAGCGAAACGAACGTATACCATGTCGAATATAGGATGTTGCGGGTTAGAACATCACCACGGGCAATGTAGGCCATTAATTTGGTATTCATACACGTCAAGCTTCAGTGTCATGAGCTTAGAGCAACGTAATTACATTTATATGATATCTGCATCTGTTGCATTATCATACACTTGGGAGATCTTGTGGTCCTACAATATATGATTTATCAAACCTATGAATTCACCAACATTATTGTTGACGTTTTAAAGCAATGTTTTTCAGGGGATCAATAAGCACGAGGTGCGATGGATACATTGGTGGTTTTGAATTGGATGTCATGCATTAAAGATTTTGTCGCATTTCATTTTGTTATCTGTTATGGGCGGAAAATCTTTGTATTTTGATCAAGTGAACAAGTTAAGCTTTGGGCTTATGTAACAATTACTTTGTTAAATCCAATGTATCGTTTTCAAACGACTTTTTGGTCGTTCTATATATATCTTGTGTTATTGATCTGAGAAGTAACACGCCCCGGACCCATATTCCGCTGCGACCCAATTTGGGGGTGTTACACCAGGACCTTCAGTTCTCTTCTACTTGCTGAAATTAACAAGAGAAACCTAAATCTAGTAAAGCAGATGAGGCCCATTGAGCAACTAAGACAGTAGAAAATGTAATCACTTGTAATAAGTTTATCTTTTGTATTGTGATGTAATGAAAGTTAGAATGAATGATTATCAGTTTTTGTTGTTCAAAATATATCAATTTTGTAAGAAGAAGTTATCTCACTTACTTACTACTAATTTTAACTTAGGATATTTGTATATTCAAATAGGGGGAGATTGTTGGGTCAGTTCCTGAGCCCTTCAGTCTCTCATTAGATTTAAACATAAAATCACCTAAGTATAGTCAAGATGAAGACAGTTCAGCTTGAGTCGCTGAAGAAACTTCAGCTTCAGTTCTTCGGGTACTTAGAAGATCAAGATCATCTTCACTTCAGTTTATGTGGCGCAAGGTGGGAAAAAGATTGCTTTAAGTCAAAAGGAATAAAGAAATCTCCTTGGGAATGAATACTTTTAAAGTTGGTATAGAAGTACTTCAACTTTCCTTAAAGGACTGTACCTAGTACTATAAAGCATGGTTGCATTAAATGATAGCTTAACCATCCATTTAATGCTTGCCATGTGTATTAGGTTCACTTGTAAACCCTAATTCCTTTGCCTATAAAAAGAAAGGTATATTGAGAGTAAATGCCATTTCTTCCAATTAATGTGAAACACATTGATGAGCATTTATCTCTCAAACAATCTGAATACAAACTACTAAAGTTGAAGCTTCAGTTCTAGTCGAATAGATTGTTTTATTATACTCTTAAGTTTGGTTAGAGTTAAAGTTAGAAGGATATAACACCCCAATTGTCATTCAACCACCTTGCTATTCCGCAAGCAAGGTGTGTCATAGATTCTTTATTTGTTTCTAATAAGAACCTATACGTTGAAACGTTACTTCTATGTGTTTTAAACTTGTTTTTTATATTGTTAGTATATATCTATTTAAAACTCACTTGTTGCCATGGAATGTGATTAGTTTAACTTGATAAACCTTATATCACATTCAAATGGACCAATAGATATAAATATAGCCTAAGTGTTTTCCAGTGTAAGTGAGTAAATACAACTTCTTTGATATAAAACATCTTTCGGGGGTCTTGGATGATCAAAGAACAAAAGATAAGACATAGTTTCTAGTGAGAGAAAGTAGAGAGAGGGTGGAGAAACTTGTGAAATATTAGATTGAAAGAATAACAAATGAACATCCACACCCCTCATGGAGAGTCATGAGGGGTTTATATAGGCCTATCTTAAGCTATCTATTCCACTTATACATTATTAGTCTCTGTGTATAGCAGTTGGTCTATAGCTAGTCCAATTCACGTGTAAGACGTTAGCTTCATAAAATAGTAAGGCTAACAATCTCCCTCAAAGATGGCGTCACACGTGGAATTGGTTACAATCTATCTTACAAGCAAAAATAAAGCAAAATGATAAGAATGAAGTCCAATATTCTATGAGATTGTCTTTAATGACCTTGATCTTCTTGAATACTCCATATTTATTTCTTCAGCTTGCAGACAAACACATTATAATTATACTACTGAGGATGACTTAGAAGTTTTCTCTATCGAGGATCTCGGTCTTGATTGGATTTCTGCTCATAACTTCCTGACATGTCTTCACAAACTTTCTTCATACACTTCTGGTCATCTCGAAGTTTCTGAATTAGCTGCACGTCTTAAAGAAACTTCATTTTCTTGCACTTCTGGTCATGTCAAAGTCTTCTGAATCCGCTTCTTATTTGTCATCCTTGAAATTCTCTAATCTGAATACTTCGGCTTTGATATGAATTATGCTCTAAAATTCTTGTGTAGTATCTAATTGAGTTTTGACTCCCTCCTAACTAGTAGGCTCTTTTTCTTCAGCTCCCTCCCAAACAGATACCCTTGAGACTGATAAGAATTAATACACTAGTCTTGAGTCATACAACCTACCTCCAACTTGGCTCAAAGACCTTCTTTCTCATTTTGGATAATATCTAGGAAAGGATGATATCATCAACATTGTCTCACTTAGGAAGCATCACAGTCTTGTTTAATTCAGCCCAAAGTACACCAAAAGTACAAAAAATCTTTACAAAACAGAAGTCAAAATGGAAACACCAAATAACAAGTTGACGTACTAATCATCTCTGCGGACTAACCTTCGAAATGTATTATAAAGCCCGATCAAGTGAACTTGTTATACGTCCTTGATGTACACATTTCTCCCTCCATGATGACGACAATATAAAAGAATCATCAGACACATGTGTACATCTTATACAAACTAGCATCATAAACCTGTGATTGCATAAGCAATACTTTGTGAGAAGATGTCAGAAAGTACTCTCTTTACAAATCTATCTTGATCAACTTAATCCAAATCCCCTTATCTATTCTGTCAGCTAATATTGATGACCACTGATGGAGACAACCCCATATAACGAACCCGAGAATGAAGCAAAATCCCAGACTTGTAATTTAATCTTGTATTATCTATGTGACGAAGAACGGTGTACCCTAGACCCCAAACCCAAAACATAAAAGTACTTGAACCTCTTGAAATCTCCTTAACTACATGAGATACTGAGTACTACAATATAACTCCTTATAGTGATAGCTACTTTGCGGGTATAGAGAGAAAGAATCACAAAAGCAACTAGATATCCAAGTCTTCATCAAAATCCGTATATGCCCAAACAAATCATCTTTGTTATGGAGGTAGAAAGAATCAAAGATGAGATAAGTACACTTCCCCATGAAATCCTACTTCAATCTCAAATAAGTAACATTGTACAAAAACCTCATAGTCACTAAAATCCAATACTAGCCTTTAAGAGTGAAGGTGAATCTTGATAAGGATCATTTAGTGTGATGTATTGTGTTTGTTGTGTTGCTGGTTGTTGATGTGTTTTGATAGTTAACAGAGGACACACTATAAAGTGATCATGAAAGGTTATTGTTATCCCATTAATGGTTGTTTTTTATTTGTGTTTATTTCAGGAAATTAGGTGTCAAATCGCTTGAGAAAATAATCAAATCGCTTGATGAATAAAAGTCAAATCGTCTGATAAGATGTTGCCAAACCGTAGGGGGAGTCAAATCGCCTGAAGATTGAGCTCAAACCGCTTGATTAACTTAGTCAAATAGCTAGAAATAGTAACTCAAATTGCTGGAATTTGGAGGTCAAATCGCTAGAATTTGGAGCAATTCGCTGGTCAAGACTGCCAAATCGTTGGTCAAGACTGCCAAATTGCTGCTCAAGACTGCCAAATCATTAGACTATCTTGTCAAACCGCTGGATGACAAAAAAACACGCACGAGTCCAAACACTAAAAAACACCTAAAAACCATAATTTTTAACGTTTTTACCTGAAATATTTTGCAAAACTAAGTATATCTAACATATAAACCATAACTTTAACATTGTTAACATCAAATTTTAGGCCACTTTTTTTCCAAATAAAAGCATAAAAAACACTAGTTTTTGCTAGATTTTTCAAGTAACAAACTCCCCAAACCCTTTAGATATACAACAAGGATGATAAAACACGAGGGAATGAAGAAGCTTTTTATCAAAAAAACACATAAACCAAACATAAGTCATGGGCTTTTTTATCCAAAATAAGCTACAAAAAAGCTCTTAACCTATACATACACGTGTGTTTTGTGGTGATTCCTAGAGTAATAAGGGTTATCTAAGCCCAAGGGTAAAAGGGTAATTTCTGCCCATAATGAGTATTTTACACCGTTAGTCCCTGTCGCTAAGTCTTTTGCACAGTTAGTCCTTTTCGTTAACTTTTTTCCACAACTGGTTCTTAATTCGAATAAAACTTAACGAAAAGACTTTTCTTATATTATATTATCAATATGAAAGTCTATAATTAAAACTTATAAAAATTGGGGTGTTACAACTCTCCCCCACTTATTCCGTTCGTGTCCCCATGAACTATCTCAGGGTGACTATATGGGCATGCATTAAGTCTCCCCCACTTAGATTATACTTATTCATTTCCTTTTTGCTATTCTAACTGTTCTATCTGATCGTAAGTCTTTCCATAATATCTTATAGACTTACTTGGTACTGCTTATTCTTAGTTTGAATTTAAGACTTTTGGGATTTACTACATATCGAATGCCTAATTCTAAGTAAGGCATTTCAAGACCATTTCTATTTCCAAAAGTTTTGGTTGTTCTATTCTATTGAATTTCTAGATACAAAATTCTGGTTACTAAAATCGGATATTAAGAATGATAAAACTTATGATTATCCTATTTGTGCATATTTAGTTTATTCTATTTATGACTAAATCATCATTCTATCTTTCTGAATTCGGTCTTAACGACCCTCATTGTTCTAGAAACCCCTTAAGACTTCCTATGATCCTAATAAATCCATGTTATAGGATATAATTATTATCACGTTGGCTAGACGTCATAATACTTGCATCACTTAAACATGTCTTTATTGCCATCATATTCTACCTTGTATTTAAATAAAGCTATCAATCTTGAATCATGTTCTGCTATCATGTTAATCTACTGCTATCTATGCACTTCTATTCATGCATTCTGTTACTAATCGCATACTGGTGCGATAACATAACTGCTAATCATAACATACTATGCATGATAGGTTTGATTCTAACATTCTGCACTACTTAACATGATATTATGTTTATGATATTCTGATTCTAATCATGATTCATGCTGCTTTATTTCTATCATTCAACTGTCTAACATATACTACACATGATTTCTGATTTCTATCATATACAGGGAAACTAAGCATGGTCCAATAAGGTACTTAACCTTGTGCATTCTAACTCTGTTTTGCTTAGTGAGCGAGCGACTATTCCACTGTTGATCATGACTTAATAATTATATACTATAACGGTTTCTGATTTCTTATCTATACTGGCAATATCTATCATTTCCTATTTAATCTTATGTATTCTTGTTTTTTTACTTTTAAGACATTCTTAACATGCTAAATATAATTATCATTCATTTCTGCATCTCAAGCATAACTCTAAGGTCGATTTAAAACTCAAGCATCCCTTATATACTGATTAAAATTATCTACATGATTAACTAGGGGTACTTGAACTCATCCTGAAATCCTTTATCTTTTTCTCATAGACTGGTCAACTCTTGGAATACCAACTCTTGTGATTTATATTTGTTTTGTCGCATTCTGTCTCATTTTAACACTGTAACCATTCTGAATACTAATTACATTCTACACATACTGAAATATAGGGTTATAATGAAACTCATAGTCATTACGTACATAACAGTTCTAATAAGCTGCCTGATATACCTTATAATCTCAATAACCTCATCTAAATCATGGTGAATATTATTTTACGTTGATCATACGTCATAATAATCACTTCACATAATCATGAACTTATAGTCATTATAATTTATCCCAAGTTACAAACTAAAACTTATCATAACTAAACATGGTACGATTTCCTCCTCTCCTCCAATATCCTTAATCGATCTTCAAAGAATTCTTCCATCCTTGTGATCTTATCTGCTATGTCGTTGTTTCATACATGTTGTTGATCCATGGATCCATAGGTTTTTTTATTTATGTTTTTAGGGTTTTTTTTATAGGAAATCGTTTTTGTGGCTTAATCCCTAAATCGATCATATTATCATCGTTTTCCCTATTTATAATTCAGATCTAAAGCTTGATAATGATGCGTTATTTATAACACCCTGTGTTTTAGAGTTTTTGACGACGTCAATAAATGTACTATTTATTTTTATTATTGTACGTGTTTGCTTA
>BQNB010031262.1:34344-54134 GCA_026074375.1 Tanacetum coccineum
TGGAACTTGACCTTTTGTCTTGGTCAAGGGCATTCGGTTAGGATCTGTATTAGGGTTGCTATATAAGTATATACTATACCATGAATCAAATACCCATTAATTAATATTAATAGTTATAACCTAATGCACATGACCCATGAACCATGTTAATTACCTATTGTCACTAGTCATGGATGTGTCGTAACATGACACTATAAGCCACTATAACCCAATGCATATGACCCATATGATGTTGAATACCTATTAATGAATGTGACCAATGATAACCTAATGCACATGACCCATGACCCGTGTGAATTAGCCATTATCAACGATACCATATCGACTCATCCGTTTAACATCTCATGTATAACGTATACCATCTTGACTCATCCATTTAACATCTCTTAAAATAATCCATGTGAGTAGGCTTCTGTATTCGTTTGTCTCTTTACCTTATAAACTCAGATAACCGAATATGAAAGCCTCATTTTTGCTATCGGTAAGAGTGACACTTATAAACTTAAGCATATAGTTTTTTTGAAATACTAGAGTTCGAGTCTCGGCTCTTGCCTACTCTAGATGGTGCCCCACTTGGTTAGGAGAGTTGCTGAAGCTATTCATTGTGGGGTGAATAATGGCTGGTTCCAAAATACATACGAGGTCAAGGTGTTCTTGCTAATTCACACTTTTTTTAAAAATAAAGATATAAGATCTATTTTATTTTATAATCTTTAAATAAAATGAAATTTCCCTTTTAACATTTCATTTATCCCGCCTTATGTTTTCCTAAAAAGGTCAAATTGACCGCCTTATGTTTCTAGTCCTAAAACATATTGTTAACCTCACATCTCTCATCCTCACCCTTATCCTCTTAATCTCATCTCACATTCTCTCTTTTGGTATTGAACCAAACCAAATTCATCTAACCGTCTCCGTTATCGATCCTCACTAGTCATCACCAAAATTCATGGGTCACATCCTCACGAGTCACCCACCACATGCCGTGGTGATTCATGGTTTTATAAAACAAATTACAACCCGATATTTTTCCCTAAAATATTAAGCGGGTTTTTTGCCGCCTTTATGTTTTTCACAAATTGAAACCCCAATTCAAAGTTCAGATCTATTATCAATAACTTTTGCAAAAATAAACAGAAAAATAAATCATCTTCTCCTAATTCTCCATCAAATCAACATAAAGCTTTTGAAAGTTTTTCAATAACTAAAAATCATAAATCATCATTACACAGAAATCAACTATGGAACCAGCTTACTACATACGAAGACATCACAAGCATAACCCCAATAACCAACAGTGCATTTCTGTTGTTGTTAAACACATCAAAGCTCCTGTTGATATCGTAATATTTCCTTATCTATTTATATATGTTCTGTTCTTATAACCTAGCTAGGAATTATCAGGTTAAGTTTTCTTATAATTTAGTTATTGTCCCCTTGATAAAAATATTTAAGTTTAGTCCGTAATATAAAAATGTTTAAGTTCCGCCACTAACTTTTTTGTTGTTGTTTTGTTATATAGGTTTGGTCATTAGTTAGGAGATTTGATCAACCTCAAAAGTACAAGCCTTCGTGATTCGGTGTACTATGCAAGCAGGGGACCTAAATATATGTAGCGTTAGACAAGTGAATGTCAAGTCAGGGCTTTCGGCTACAACAAGTACGAAGCGTTTGGAGCTTCTTGATGACGATGAACACATCCTTGGTATCAAAATTGTTGATGGTGACCATAGGCTAAATGTATGATATTAGTTTTCGCCTTTCGTATACTATAGTATGATTATGAACAAATATTCCTTAATTAGTTAATATTTGAAATACCATTAGTTTGTAATTCAACATGATTTGGGTGGAATATAGGTCATGTTGATTAAAAAGGTAAAATAGTTGTTGTTAGTATAAGATAAAGAGTCGTTTTATACTCGATAAGCCATCTGATAGTGAAACGTTCTCTGATACGGGTTTCTTTAGGTGTATTACCACTTTAGATTTGTAGCCAGAAAGAAAAATATGGGTGGTAGCGAGGGAAATGAAATCTACCAAACAAGGCCTAATTAATTAACTTTCAAAGAAGTTTTTTTGGTTTCATGTGTTTATAAAAAATATAAGTATGATATCAAATTGCAACTTAATTTTCATAACTTTGTCCATAATTTTGCAAAACTATTCTTCAATACTTACGGTTCATCTGGAGATAATAGAAAAAAGATCAGGAACATTAGTCATTCGTGGTGGACATACCCGATGGCAACACAAATGACGAGACGTGCTATTTTGTCAAGTCCCTAATAAACTGCAACTTAAATTCTCTTTCTGAAGTATCAGAAAGGATGGCAGTGCAAAATCAGAGAGGTTAGACAAAAGTCTCCTTTCGTCATAGCCTCTCATTGGGATTAAACTTGCTTCTTTTCTATTTCTATGTTTTTCCGCATTACTCTCTTATATAACACTCCCCTATACCTGTTCCCACTGTCACACATCCACACTCCTGTCGTACCAGTATGACATACCACTGCCACTGTCACCGTTCATGCTACCATGTGTTTCCACCAAAGGTGCGTATAAATAAGAATTAAATCTGTAATTTATTGTAGTTACCTTATCGTCTTCTTAGAGAACAAACACGTCAGTCGCGCCCTTTTTGGAAACACCAGGTACTTTTATATGTATTATTTTCATATTTATAATCAATTTTAGTTATTTTTATTTTTCTTTGATAATGAAATGTCAAGAAAACTGATGAAGATAATAAAGAAACTAACAGCGGCTGATGCATCTTATTATGTTCTATGTCATCTTGTGACTTGCATTCATTTGTGGCTTTGTCATTTTTATGGCTATAAAAGGTTTTCGGGAACATGTGGGGGCGGATTAGTGGAAAAGGGTGTTTAAATGTAATTCCATTGGATTTTAATGTATAAATGCTTAATTATATGCAACATCAACTTGTTTTGAATTCGTTTGGCATCCACTGTAGCTCTAAGTTATATTGATCACAAAGGAGCAACTTTCATACAGCAACCTACTTTTGTTCGATTATTCAGGAAAGACATTTTCGTATTATCGTAAATTAACAACTTAGTGCTAACTCTTTCTGTTTTAGGCTACAAGCTAGAATTGCATTACTCTTTCAACCAGAATTGTTTCGAGGGTAAAGCTAATAAAGCTACGACTTTAGGCCTTCGATCTTTAAAGGCCTCCAAATTCTATAAATTTATTATATCTCGAGTTTTATACTTACTATATTATCTCCGAGTTTCTAAAATTATTGAAGTATATGACACAACTCGTAAATACTTGCTAATATGATAAATTAAAAGGAAAAGACTGCAATTGGGGTGTTAAAAATATCCATTTCCGGATATTCGATTTTTTTTTTTGAAATTGATTCAAAAATTGAGATATATGAATTATCACTTTGTAACTCATATAAAAGTTTATACTATTTTGGATACCTAATTTTTAGATACATGAAACCATTATCCGAAATTTTAGATACTATATGAAATTCGTATATCATATTTTCGCTTTATGCTTCCGTAAAACACTAGACGACCTTGCTTTCGACACTAGTTAAACATCAAAATACTTCGAATTAAAATCGAGTATTAGCTTATTAATTATTAGATGAAATGCATTAAATATTTACTTTTGGTGGATGTTGATATTAGATATAGACTATATTGTCATGTGGTGTATTAATGGAATATTGTTCAATCATATAGCATATGCTTCTTAAACTAATACTGAACTTCCTAGAAAAAAAATCACATGATTAAATAAAAAGGTTAGGTTTGACAATCAAACCTAAAAAGAGTATAATACAAATTTAGTATCAAAGTCGTATTCTTTTTTATCAATAATATCAACAAATTTCCCAAAATTGTTGTTAGATATGACGCATGGTAAATGTCAATATTGCGTTATGATACAATACCCAATTAGACTAGAAGCCACCAATGACTTTAGCTTTCGTGTTTAAGTGGAACTTGAGTGTACTTCAGATATAGAAAATGGACATGATTGTGTTTCAAAACTTTTTATGTAACATTTGTTTACGGTGGAGAAACACATGTCATATAACATACATGACGATATCAAAACAAAAGAAATGATAAAACTTTTTTCTTTTACGGTTATAATGATTTCCACCATCAATTAACAAATGAGTAAGTGGTAAAACCTAAAAGTTTCCACTATATCTAAGTTGTTGATGTTGACTTGGGTGGAGCTCTTTTAAGTTTATCATTATCGTTACTTTATGAAGAAGAACATGCACACAATTGTTGGTGGATGGTGGGTGGTAGACTTTAAAACACAATGGAGCATATACAAACAAAAACATTCAAACCATATAAAATTGATTACGTTATATTCGATCAGTCAATCTTTTATAGGTAATCAACGAGCAATTAACAAGTATAAGCTTACAAACATTTAGTTAGTCATCCTTTACGTGGACTTTACTGTTTATACACATATGGGACGGATTTGATATTACATAACGGGATCCATTTATGTTTGGATATTTTCATATTAAATTAATTTAAAATTGCACATATCATTCACAGGGAAGGGTATCATGGTGGCAAAACCTTTATGATTGCACTCGTAATGTCACGAGTGCGAGTCTTTCAAAAGCCACATGTAAACTATTTCCTGATTTTTAGATTAAGTTTTAATTTCTTTATTATTTTATGTTGCATGCTTACCTGAAGTCGGTTTGTATATATAAAGGCGTCGATGAGATTACTAAATGGAATTGAAAGCGTAAAAGGAAGAGATTCCAACGTAAAGCTACAATACGACCAATATATGACTTATTGTGGATTCATCAATTACGAGGATAAGGTTATCATGACTTATAATACGTGTAACACGCCTTCGAGCATGGATTACATAAATTATACATGGGCTCAAGCCCAACAAGACAATCGCAAAGCACAATAGGCCAAAACTAAGCCCAGTCCCGTGTTGGTACGGCCGGGAAGAAATAAGACGGACGTGATAGGCCTTCCGCGGACCAAGCAACATCCGCGGAAGGGGACCCACGTCCGCAAGACACGATTACTGCGGACCCTTATCGAATAAGGGTCCCACTTCGGCCCACTAACATAAATGAGCGAAATATTAAGAAAACCTATAAAAAAAGGGGTACTCTGACACCCCACAAGGTATGATTTTCTGACCACATTTCATACACATATACTCTGACATTCTCTGACAAATATGTTTACTTAATCTTACGCCGAAGTCTAATCGTGGGGTCCGTTCTCACGGTAAGACTAACAGTTTACCTTTCGTTGTGCAGGGAATCATCTCATTACTTGATTTAGTACATGATCTCATCCTTGGGCCTGGTCCAATAACTCCCCAGATCCATCTACTCCAACCATTACGTATTTTGTACTAACAAGTTGGCGCCATCCGTGGGACCAGAATACAACTCTGTTCTACAAAAATAATCACCATGATCAATCATGAACGAACCACTCCTAGCCAACCTACGTCTGCTGTACGGAACACGGTTGGGAGAGGAAAGGAGCCAGCTACGCAAGATCGAGGTGGGCCCAGCCCTCCGAGAATATTGCGACAAAAATTACAACCAGCTGCTGCCAATCATGGCCGAGAAGTTTAACCGGGAGAAAGAGAAAAGTGAAAAGCTAAAGGAACTAAAATCCCGGCTTAACTTTGAACGATGTTCCGGAACATCACGGTACTCCGAGTAAAAAACGATTTACATTAAGGAACATGAAAAAGGCACAGATCTAGGCGCTTGCGTAGCCCAAGAACTAGTGTATTCTCAAGAATAAGACGTGAGCGGTCAAGATCACCAAGGCAGAGATCGAAAGAATGAGGCGTGTTTAAAAGGCTAGGAAGTAGGGGGAAGAGTGTGTCCGCAAACTCAGACAGCTACAGCCGGAACTCCCATTCAAAATACACAGAAGCTCTCTCAGAAAGTGAGGATAGCGAAGGCGGGCACTGGAAGTCAAGATCAAATAAGAAGAAATCGCATAGAGAAGAGGATGACTTGTCCCAGCCATGGGTATGCGAGAAAGTAGATCATTTCCCACCTAGAATCCGTTACTTCGACTTCCTTCCAAAACAAGATGCCCCCCCCAGCCACATCAAGACATATGACAGAAGCGAAGATCCGGATGATCATTTGAAAATCTTCCAGGCAGCAACAAAAACAGAACGATGGGTCATGCCAACATGGTGCCACATGTTTAACTCTACGCTAACGGGAAACGCGAGAGTATGGTTTGATGACCTTCCGCCTGAATCAATAGATAGTTATGATGATCTGAAGAAAGCATTTTTGGAAAATTATCTCCAACAGAAGAAATGTATTAAAGATCCCATAGAAATCCATAACATCAAACAGCGGGAGGGAGAGTCTACGGAAGACTTTGTGAAAAGATATAAACTAGAAAGCAGGGATGTCAAGGGGGCTCCAGAATGCATGAGAATCTCCGGATTCGTGCATGGAATTACAAACCCTGAGCTCATCAAACGTCTCCATGACAAAATCCCAAAAACAGTTGATGAAATGATGAGAGTTACCACATCTTTCCTCAGGGGGGAGGTGGCAGCCTCAAATCACGAACGGAAGAAAACGTTTCCACCATGGAAACAACATGAAGGCAGCCAAAAGCAAAATTTCAAAAAAGGAGGTTTCCAGAACCAACAAAGGTCAGAAAGGAAGCATGATCGGTTTTCCTTACTCACAAAAACCCCCAAAGAAATTTTTGCTTTAGACAAAGGAAAATTCAAAGCTCCGCCACCGATGACAACCCCGGTTGAGAAACGAAACCATGCAAAATTCTGCGAGTTTCATGGTGAAGTAGGGCATAACACAGACGAATGTATGCACCTGAAGAAGCAGATTGAGGAAATGCTAAAAGCAGGAAAGCTGCCACATTTGATTAAAGAACTAAAACAAAAATCAAATCAATCTACGTATACATCGTGATATCTAATTAAAAAAAAACGACGAATATCCTTATGTGTATGCTAGATGATTATGTGTGTTTACTTTTGTTTCAACTTGGTTAATAGATATTAATAAGTAATCATTACTATTTGTAATTGAGTTAATTATATATCTAAACACATGTGCCATTGATCGCTGCTAAACTACACCTTAAAATATATATAATATATAATAAAATATAAAATATATATAGTAAGAATAGTCTAAAAGCAGAATCAATAAAACCGAGAAGTAGTATAGAATGTTCCCGGGTCGTTTATCCCCAACGAGGCTGGACTGGAGAATCGATACAGTCGAAAGATTGGAGTTTGAATGAGAAAAATGATTTGAGAGTGTGGAAAGTTAAATTAAACAATAACAAACAAAAACGTTTAAGAAAATCCTAAAAATTATGAAATTAAGCTAGAAAACGAGAGCACGGGCCCCGAACAAAGGGGGAAAAACCTAAAATCTTCAAAATTAACCCTACGAAGAAATTTTTGCTTCTAAACTACTCTAGGGAACAAATAACGAAGAATGAAAAAGACTAGACCGAAAACGGAGTTCGTTTGACCCAAAAACGAGTCAACACAAAAAACCGCACCCGGACCGCTCTTTAAAAAATGAAAAGTTGTAAAAATGACCCTACGAAAAGTTTTATATTTTTCCTACAAACTATATGACAAAATAAAATTTTCTAAAAAAGAAAAATATTTTTTTGATAATTTTTGTATTTTTTATGAATTTTTAAAACTTTTAACTAAATTAAATTGTAAAAAAATATTAAATGATTTTGAAAAATTCTGAAAATTTTTCCTAAAATACTTTACACTACATTAAGCCTACGAAAAATGAGAAACAAAAAGATTGCTTATAAATAAGCCCTCAAATAAGCTGTAACAGCTTAATGGCTTAACAAGCCAAAATGTCTATAAATACTAATGCCCTTGGGACTATAACGAAAAAGTCCCAAGGGCGCAGCGGTATGGTGTGTGCAAAAAGGGGGAATGTATCGAGGGGTACCGGGTTCGAGTCTTGCTCACCCGGGTCACCCCTTGTCTTTCCCCTTTTTTTTTGGAAAAACTTTGTGAAGCAAAGTTGTTAAGCTCGTGGGGCTTAACAACTTTCTCAACTACAAGTTTTTCTGAAAAGCTCTAAATAAGCTTAAAAATAAGCTTATAAACGACAGAATGCTCAAAAAGGGCTTAAGGCTAAATCTACACTAAGTCATTTGGATTTTTGGACTAATAAGCTAAGCTAAGACTAAAAATAAGCTAAAAGGGACTTAATCCTAAACTAGATAAGCACTAAAAGCTAAATGTAACAGCTAAATAAGCTTAAAAAGCTTATTGAGGACAGAAAGCTAAAACTAAGCTTAAGGCCAATAAGCTTAACTGTGGCACTTAAATAAGCAAAGAAAATAAGAGATAAGCACTCACAACTAACTACTTTATCAAAATAAGCTGCTAGGAATCAAATGAGCTTATGACATAAGCTGAATAAGCCAAGAATGAAAATAAGCAATCCCTACACTAACACTAACTAAAGAGTTAGTACTGTTGGTGTATAACTTGAGCTAAGGGCAAAAAGTTGGCTTAAAGATAAGCCATCAAAAGTGCTTTTTAAAACCTAAAACTGAGGACACTTAAAAAGGGGCTTATTGGCTTTTAAAATAAGCCAAGAGCTTGGGCTTGGGTACACTAAAAAGCTAAATGCAAAGGCTTAAAATCCACCCCCTAGCACCAGGGGAGATTAATGCTAATAACAAGGGCTTATTTGACAGCTTTTTAAAAGCTGTCAAATAAGCTCAAAACTAAAAAATAAGTTAAAACAGCTTAAGTACTCATAGACATGGACTTGTGCACCAATTTTTGACTTCTAAAACACTTTTAAACCTGCTGAATTTGTAAAGTGAAAAAGGGCTTTTTAAAACTCAAACTTACAACTTGGGTGGTTTTGACTCAAAAAGTCAAATGACCAAAGGGTGTTGACAGCTTGTTTAAGATACACAAAACACACACTTTTTGGACCTCAACTCAAGATCCCAAGTGCTTATCTAAATAAGCACTTGTAGCCTCTTTAAAAACACCACAGTTTAGAAAGTGATTTATAAAAACTTTGAAAAACAATTTTCAAACTTAAAAACTTTTTAAAACAGCTTTGAACAAGCTTAACACTTAAGCTAAAACTACTTTAATGACCTCAACCCATATACAAAGCCATTTTGACCCGTTTTCCTCTTAACCCAAACACCCCTTTAATTTTTTTGAAAAGTGATTTTAAACTTATAAAGACTAAGTTAACCTGAGATTTTTGAAAGATTACTACTACTTAAACAATAAAAAGGTAAAAACAGAACTAATAAGCATAAAAAAATGGGAAATAAGCTATGACAGAAATAGGCACTTTTAGACAGTTTTCAAAGTAAATTGCATACAATGAAATGAAAAGCATGAAAAGGCATATTAGACATTGATAAACATGAATAAGCACATAAAAACAGAAATAAGCTAAAAATAAGCTTAAACAGCTTAAGTACCCTAGGAAGTGGACTTATGCACCAATTTTTGACCTCTAAAACACTTTTAAACCTGCTGAATTTGTAAAGTGAAAAAGGGCTTTTTAAAACTCAAACTTACAACTTGGGTGGTTTTGACTCAAAAAGTCAAATGACCAAAGGGTGTTGACAGCTTGTTTAAGATACACAAAACACACACTTTTTGGACCTCAACTCAAGATCCCAAGTGCTTATCTAAATAAGCACTTGTAGCCTCTTTAAAAACACCACAGTTTAGAAAGTGATTTATAAAAACTTTGAAAAACAATTTTCAAACTTAAAAACTTTTTAAAACAGCTTTGAACAAGCTTAACACTTAAGCTAAAACTACTTTAATGACCTCAACCCATACACAAAGCCATTTTGACCCGTTTTCCTCTTAACCCAAACACTCCCTTAATATTTGAAAATGACTTTTAAGCCTATAAAAACTAAGTGTAACTGAAATTTTTAAAAGCCTAAAACTACTTAAGCTATATTAAACAATAAAGAAGTAAAAAAAACAGAACTAATTAGCACTTAAAAATAAGACAATAAGCTAGACAGTTTAAGCTAATTATGACAGTTTTAAGCAAATTTTATGGAAATGAAATGAAAAGAACTAACAAGCATACTTTAGCATAATTGAACACATATAAGCATAAAAGAGCATTAATAAGCTGAAAAATAAGCTAAATAAGCTGTGCTACAGTAACTGAAGTAAAATTTAAAAGAAAAGGTACCTTTACCCCTTGCTCAAAACAGGGTATTTGAAGACCTAATAAGCTCTAAGTTCCTACCCCAAGCTTATAAATAAGCTTAAACTAAGCCTAAACCCAATAAGCCTTCCACAATAGCCTATTCATCCAATGCTTTACTCAATCCAACAGTAACTTGGTCTTAAAGTTTTGTAAAAAAAAATGTTTGTGCGACAGGTTATAAAACAAAAGCTTATATCAAGAATCTTAAAAGATTTTTTAAGAAGGCAACTATGAAATTTAAGAACACAAGTAAAAAAAGACACATTAAACTGAATTCATTTAAAAAATAAATTACAGTACAAAAAGAGGGTGGGGCAGGGGGGGTGGGGGGGGGTGGGGGGGGGGGGGGCGGGAGAGGGAGCGATTATTTTTTATTAAAAACTAACTTAAATTTAAGAAAATATAAACTACATAAAAAAACTACTTTGAACTGCGTGGGGGAACAAGACTAACACATAATCCTCTACTGCCACAGATGGCGAGAGTAACAATCATTTATATAGGAAAAACGACTAGGCTTTTTTCTTCTTGTCTTCATCCAGTTGTGTTTCTTTGTAGACACAACAAGAGGGTGTGCTTGTTGTGAGAGTGCAAAGTCAAGCAAATCCTGGCCCTTTAAAATTCTTGATTGCCACAAGCGAATCCTCTCAAACCATGATTGGTTTTGGGAGTAGTGGGGGTTTGGATTGCCAACAAATAAGAAGGCAATCCCATGTTGGTGGTATGGTTTAGTGATTGTGAGGTTTTTTGTGGATGTTTATGGAGAGTCAAACCAGGTGATAAAGAGACATGCTGTGAGGGTTGGGAGTTTAGGGTGGGAAAACGTTGGAGGAGATTGTACATAATTCTAAGTTAGGTGTTAAGTTTGAGAGATTGTGCGCGCGTGAGAGTGCTCTCCCAGGGGGAGGGGGGGGGGGGGGGGGGGGGGGGGGGGGGGGTGTTAAGTTTGATTGCAATCCATGGTCCTTAGTGTTGGTTATAGTTTTGGGGACGTTGATTGGCAAAACCAATAACCCCAGAAGGATCAAAACCCAAACTAAGCCTTAGCACTTCCAATTAAATCTTGATACCTCCTAACTTATGCAGGAAATTCACGAAACCCGGTCCACGGCCCACCCCTGGAGTAAACTTTCCCATACACATATATATATGGCAGTTTTCACCCTTATCACTACTATATCACTGCTTCTTGTATAAAATAATAAGTTAAATGATTTACAATTTTAGATCCTAAACTTATAATTCATGACTATTTGGCTATCGTGGGTTGAATTGGGTGACTTCTGTTGACTATTATTCACCCAAGGCTTTTTGGGGCTTGACATTTTGACTTTTCTTTTTCCTGCTTTAATTCCATCCGGTCCGGTTTTGTCCCGATTTGGATTTGTTTTTTCGTCCTTTTCTTAGTTATCTCGTGATCCTGAGCTAAACAATACAATTAGCAAAACATAGCGTATATTTGGCATTTTAAGTCCGTTTTATGGTTATTTTTAGCTCGTTTTAAAGGTAAAAGGTATGTGGTAATTAAACAGAACATACCATAATAGGATAAAAAGGGTCAAAAGCAAAAAGAAATATTAAAAATCCGTAACCAGATGGCTGGTCCCCTTAATTAATGTGTCGCACCCTTTAAATATGGTTAAAGGAGGACCGAACCATATAATTATGGGCACCGCCATGCTTGAGTAATATCGAACGGAGCGCGAGAGCTGCATCACACACACACACACACATATATCACACACACCCTACCCCAGAGATCTCTCAGGTTTGTTTTGTGGTCACACACACATATGCGTGGAAGTGGGTTATGTTGAAGTGTTTATTGTGTTGAGATAGGTGATAGTGCGATGAGATGGGGGAGTGAGGAGGATATCACTCACTCTCATGGGGGGGGGGGGGGGGGGGGGGGGGGGAGGGTGGGATAGAAAGGGAAGGTTAATGTAGTATGAAAAACAAAGGATTAGAGGTCATTAGATTGCGATATATGTTAATAATTATGGAATAATAGGGGTGTAATATAATAATATATTATAATGATTATAAATTATATATTAGAGTCATTTAAGTTTGTTATTATAAAATATTATAATTAAATAAAATTAGTATATTATTTTATTTAAAGAAGAAATAATAGTAATGCAATTTGAAAAATTATTGAATAAAAAAAACTAACATATGTGGATTTATGGAATTGATTTGAAAAAAGTTTATCGTCAGAAGAGAAGATCATCATTTGTTGAAAGGAGAAGGAATTTGGTATCGGTGGTAATTGAGAGGTTTCGAGAGAGTTTAGGTAAGTAGTAGGGATGGGTACTAGCACGAGAAGCACCATCATCCTCATCATCATCTCCTTGGTGAGATGAAGATCCACGGTTATGATGGCAGAGTTAAAGAGACGAAGTGACGGGCTTTTCCACGATCACTTCGGGTCCGACCGGGTTTATCTTATAGCAGTGGACGCAGACTCGTTCAAACGATATCATAATGCCATAGATCAAGATTAGGTACAGTTCCATGAACATGTCGAAAGAGACGTGTCAAGAACATACCATAAGGAGAGATGGCTTTAGAGTTTGCCCGTAAGCACTTTTAATTCTTTTAACAAAGAAATAGGCAGATTATATAGTTGCTTCCGTCTAGGATACAATATAATATATGAGCAAGGTCAAGCCGGATATGGGTCGGTTCTCCTACTCCGAACACATTCTCATAAATAGTTCGTTCCATCTTTTTAAATCTTGTCGAAGTTTCTTTAGGTTAGAACTTGATTGGTGAAAAGAATGATGTTTTTGTGTTTCATACCGAGACTAGGTTAACACGTTGAAATTGAAGAAATTGATGAATTTCTTCAGGAGTAGGAAGGTCAGTATGATATGGTCCTTCGGTTTCTTGGGAGTATGCAAGAGAACCAAGATCCTATTCATTTGTGAAGACGGCTTGGCCATCGAATGGAATTCTGAGAATTTGATCGAATTGTTGGAGAGAGAGAGTGATTAATTCATTTTGAATCATGAAGGAGATGAGAATGACACCGAGTCCACTCTCTTTAAAGATGTCCTTGACATAAAAGTCTAGAGACAAACCTGAGGAAATTGGCTCATTGATTTTGTAGAGACAATTAAAACGTATGTTAGAAAAGCAACGATCGATATGATCAGAAGTGTAGTAAAGTTGATCAACAACTCTACCCTCATGAATGCATCGGTTTTTGATAGGTTTGTAGAAAGTCATAAGGGAGAGAAACCGGTGTTAGGGATATCTTAGGAATGTAGGAACGGGTAAGAGAGGTATCACCAATGGTTGCTCGAGGCATGTTTATCACCTAAACAAGGTAACAACAAAATAAAATATTACTATAAGAAAATAAAAATAAAATGAATAAAGTTTTTGAAAAATGACAAATGTGGGACAAGGATTACTTCGACTCTAAAAATAAAAAACTAAGAAGTGATCCATATGTTCCTTAATTTATTTTTGACTTAATCTAGGATGTCGAAGAGTATATATTAATTAATAACTCAACAGCTAGAAGATAAACCAAACACCACTCTTATCATATATAAACTTGAACTAAACTTTGTCGAACGAATACGTTAAGTTGTATATTTTGTTGACAAATATAAAGTTTCATTATTTTTGACTGACGAGATAAATGTGTTTGTTTTGACTTTAAATAACTATGTTTTAAAATGCTAAAACCAAACGACCCCTTTATCTTTACACATTTTATCAAATGTATCAATCATATATATAAATAATATATAGAAATATATATATATATAAAAATATATAAACTATATAATATATTATATAAATTAATAGTTAAATAATATATATATATATATATATATCTTGATAACTTATACAAGTTAGTTACGGGTTTATACATGTGACAAAAATATAGCGATGGTCATTTCGAATCTAAAAATCGATCCTAAGAAACGAACCAAACACCCTTTATTTTTATAAAACCTTACCCATTGATTCGAAAAATAAACATTTAGGTATGTATGTTTCGATAGTCAATGTATAATCATTTTAACGTGTTTTTGGCATGAATCAACAATGTATAGACTTTGTTTGAAATTATCTTAGTAAAAAACAAAATTTTGTAAAAAATGTATATATTTTACAATTATTCGAACCAAAAAAAATTGGACTCAAATCCTATTTAAATTTGAATTCCTATGACTATGAGAGATCATTAATAGTTACGATTTCCTTTCCTAGTTCTAATTATAAAAATATCAAAGACACAAAAATTAAAAAAATATTCAATTTTGATTAAGAGCAAAATTGGATGAAATTGAAAAAGAAAAGTATAAGAAATCTTACAACCGATATTGTTAATCACGTTGTAGTTGAATTTTGAGTTTGAGGATTGGTTTTTGAGGTTTTTGAGTGTGTGTGTTCGTCACACAGTAGTAGGAGGAAAAAAGAGAACTAGAATGGGTGTTTAGATTTGGGTTTTAGCCATATCAGGTATTTGGGAAACTTTAGGAAACTTTGGGAATGTAAGAACGGGTAAGAGAGGTATCACCGACAGTTGCTCGAGGCATGTTTATCACCTAAACAGGACAACAACAAAATAAAGTATTTCAATAAGAAAATAAAAAAAAGTTTAAGAAAAATAACAAATATGGGACAATGATTACTTCGACTCTAAAAATAAAAACCTAAGAAGTGATCCATATGTTCCTTAATTTATTTTTGACTTAATCTATGATGTCGAAGAGTATATATTAATTATATATTTCAACATCTAGAAGATGAACCAAACACTCTCTTATCAATACAAAACATGACTAAATTTGTCGAACGATATACGTTAAGTTGTATATCTTGTTGACAAATATAAGTTCATTATTTTTGACTTGACGAGAGTTAAATGGTGTTTGTTTTGAATTAATACTATGTTTTAAAATGTTAAACCAAACACCCCTTTATTTTACACTTTTTATAAAATGTATCAATATATATATATATATGAATTATATATCTTGATAACTTATACAAGTTAGTTACGGGTTTATACATGTGACAAAAATATAGTGATGGTCATTTCGACTCTAAAAATCGATCCTAAGAAACGAACCAAACACCCCTTTATTTTTATAAAACTTTACCCATTGATTCGAAAAATATGCCTTTAGGAATGTATGTTTCGAAAGACAATGTATAATCATATTAACGTATTTTTGGCATGAATCAACAATGTATAGAATCTTGTTTTGAAATTTCTTAAAAAAAAATCGAAAAAATGTATACATTTTTGTATAAGTTTTCGAACCAAATTTTTTTTGACTCAATCCTATTGAAAATGTTAAATTCCTATGACTACGGGAATCATTATGGTTATGGATTTTCTAGTTCTAATCGAAAATGTAAAAGACACAAAAATTAAAAAGATATCAAATTTTAATTGAGAACAAAATTGGATGAAATTGAAAGAGAAAAGTATAGGAAATCTTACAATCGAGGTTGTTAATCTTGTTGGTGTTTGCCCCTTGCGAATTTTGATCAAATGGGTGTTTGAAGGTTTGAATTTTGATGGTTTTGGGTGTTGGTTTTCGTCACACGGTATCAGGGAAGAAGATATGAACGAAAATGAGTGTTTGGTGTTGTGTTTTGCAGAAAAAATAGAGTGTTTGGAAAATTAAATAGGTCGGTCCCCTTAAAATTAAGGGGGCGCCTATATTTACACGGTCGGTCCCCTTAATTTTAAGGGGGCGCATATCTGAGAAAAAAAAATTATTTTTCGATTTTGACTAGTTTTATAAATGTACAGTTATCAAAATACGTCGGGAGCTACTAGTAATATTATTTTAGAAGATCTAGTTGTCGATAGAAATGGAGTTGAAGACGAGAGAAAAATACTTGACACTTTTAATTAACTTTTCGTCAAGTTAATTAACCTTAAATAATTTCTAATAAATTAAGATTTTTGGATCGTGAGATGGTTTAGAGATGATTGATGAAATTTCATTGACGTTTTAATTAACTTTTCGTTAATTAAAAATACTTTGATTACTTCGGATGAAATAATCAAGTTGTCAAGCCGAGAGAAAATTTAACGAGGATTTAGTGACGTTTTCAATTAACTTCTTGTCAATTGAGTAAATTAATTATCTCGGATGAAATAATTAATTATCACAATTTGGAAATTTTAAGAGATGATACATATATGACGATAGAATGAAGTTAAAGCTTCATTAGAGGATTTTGATAGACGTAGTTTATTGTATACGTGTAGACGAGGCGGACGTCGTAGTCGAAGAGAGTTTGTTTCATCCATAGTATTTTGATGTCATGCCTCTCAGGCATAAGATAAAAAACTAATCCTACTTCTATGTTAATAATTTCCCATTAACTCACTTTTCTTCATTTACGTGAGTTCGCTACTAGTAGACATAGAAGATTTTCATTTTATAGAGGTACGTAGAGAATCTTAATTCAACTACGTGAGAGATGAGTTCGTAATGAATAAACTCTCTTAATTCTAGAAAACCAACAAATGGCATTTCTAGTGACCACACTATCTCTACAAGGTTAAGATATATTCTATTAGCTATAACTTATTTGATTAGCATATACTATATGTAACATGATAATATATGATCATTTAGCATCTAACACATAATCTAAAATCTAAAGAGTTTGAAAAGAAGACATACCTTTGCCCACGATGGGTTTTCTTCAATATCTTCAAGTGAGTATGCGTTGAAGGAGAAATCATTTGGTAAATCCGTCATAAGATTTTAAGAATGTATACACTCGTCGGATTCCAAGAAACGTTCATGAACAACTCCACTAAAATGTTATGTAATGACTCGAACCACTTGACCCCAATTTCTCAATGGGTCCAAAATTGTAGTTTTCGAACATGTTTTGCATATTTGCATTTGATTCCGGATACATATAATAGTGGGCAAAATTCCATACTGATAGAAGTTTGGTTGTTTGTGAATAATCCACATAGAGTGATTATTATTTCAGAGTAAATTTGTCCCTACCTTGATCTCTATAGGTTGTGGTTGGATTTTAGACCCGATGGTGAAGTGTTATTAGTTTCTTTTGGGAGGAGGAGTCCCCTTAGTTCTTGCTTAGGCCTTAGTAAATCCAACTTTCGGTTTTAAAGAAGGTTTTATAAAAATGTTTTACATCGTCGTCCGCTTTTGACAATGGGGTAAATTTTTAGTAATTGTTTAAAAGTATAAATTTTTTGGTTTTTGGGCTTGGAGTTTGATTCGTACATTTTTTTTCTTAGAACTCCAACCACTTGTGCTTTTATAAAAATTACTTGTTTAGAACTCACTAGTTTTGATCCTTGGTAAAAAGTTAAATCCTAGGACCGATTTTTATCTCCGGAAGTTTTGAAGATTTTAAACCTTTTCCTCAAGCGACTTTACTACATATTATTAAATTGATTAAGCTTAGAAATTTTATTCCTAAGCTTTTTCATTTACAAAATCTAAGAATCTTAACATATTTTTGATATTCTTCATTATACCTCTTTCCTTTTTCTAATTTAGATAGTATTTATTTTTTTAGTTTCTAGTACTTCATTTTCTAACCGATTTTTTAATTTTGTTTTAGTGATTTTTATTTTTTTAGCCCATGACATATAACGTACTTTTGCATAGCCGAATATATTCACTATCTAAGTCTTTTTCGTCTAACGATGGTATGATCATCACTAAAGAATTCGGTTTCGGAAAGTACCTCATTAGATGTTTTAGCCATAAGACATTTTTTTATGTCCTTTTGTCCCTTTCTTTTTCATCTTCGTCGCTATCACTCCATGATCCACCAACGAAGGCTTCTTTTGCTTGTATTTCTGATAGTTTTTGACACTCTCCGATGAGATGATTTTGGATCCCCCCCCCCCCCCCCCCCCCCCTCCACATTGAAACATTTTCTTTCGCCTTTTCCATTTTTGGTTGTCCTTTTATTTTTCTTTTGAGGATGACTTTCTTTCATCATGTTGTTGTCCCTTATGAATCTTCCCTCATCTTTAAAAAAAATTTCCCTTGAAGTCCCCTCACGGCCATGGCGTATTTTTTTTCGTCTTCACATCGGAAAGTCGAACAATCCTTCATCCACTTGATTCCTGTTTTTGGCTTTTTTATGGCAAGAATCTTATTTTGGTTTTTCTCTTTTGCCTTTGACCATTTCGGAATCATTCTTAATATTACTTCATAAACTTTTAAGTTTCTAATGAGTTCATCAAGTGATAGATATGTTAAATCTTTTGATTTTTCAATAGCCGTAACCTTTGCACGCCCTTTAGGATGAAGTGTCCTAAGAAATTTCTTAACATAATTCTTGCTAGAAAAACCTTCATCAAGTGTTTTTAGACTAGTAATAATAGTATTAAATCTAGCAAAAGCATTATCTATCGATTCCTCTTCTGGAATCGTAAATTGTTCATATTGTTGAACAAGAAGATCTATTTTATTATCTTTGACTTGACTATTACCTTCATGAGTGATTAATAAAGTATCTCAAACTTCTTTTGCGGTTTTACACATAAAAATTCTCTTATATTCTTTACGTGGTAAAACATTATAAATCACCATTTTAGTTTTATTATTTTTAGCAAGTTTCTTTTTAAGATCATTGTTTTGTTTATCAAAATGTACAATTTCATCCTTTTTAGTTTCGGGATTATTTTGAATAGGAGGAAAATCATCATGGGTAATAACATGCCAAAGATTTCACATAAGTTTCGAATCTATTTTTCCAATAAATAAATCTATCACTTTCAAATAGTGGTGGTCTTTGAATAGATTGCCTTTCTAAATATTTTTCCGATTCCATAGATCGATTTAAGTTTTAAAATACAGTTTATTTTAAAAAATTTGTTTGACGTGGCTCTGATACCAATTGTGGAAAACTAGAAGGGGGTTGAATAGTTTACCACTTTGTAAATTAATGTTATGTTTGTTTATAAAAACTTAGATTCGATTTTATGTGATATCAATATGTGCACAATTTGAACAATGCAAGTAAGTAAATAAGTAAATATGAAAGACAAGAGATAAGAGTTAGAAAGATCAAACCACAACACAAGGATTTATAGTGGTTCGGTAATGAAGCACCTCTTCGCCCTACTCCACTCCTCGAGCACCAAAATCGAGATTTCTCTTCACTATGTCAACAAATTCCCTTTAGGTGGAGAAAACCGTACACGACTTTGCTTACACCAATTTTCGACACTAAGCAAAATGTCGAGTTCTAATCCTAGCTAGAACCAATATATCACAACTCTTGTATGCCAATCATACCACTTTACAACAACTTATAACTTTGCTTCACTTCACGACTTGTCTTCGCTTCACTACTTATCTTTACTTCACTTCTCTTCTCTTCTCTTCACAACCAAGACACTACACGATCACACCAATCTAACACTACTTACAAAGATCACCCCGATCTAACTATACTTACAATAATCACCACAATTTACTTAATATACACAACTATGATACACACCTTCACAATATACACAAAT